>JAQGDG010000417.1:0-158079 GCA_029844215.1 Przewalskia tangutica
TTTATTATCATTTAGATCCCTTCAGAGAACATTCTGGCGTAGAAGTTCTGGCAAGACTCCCGCAAATGTAACAGTAAATCTCCCTCCTTCCCTATCTGGTAGCCCGGCATACCAAGCCAACCATGGGGTTATACGCCTTAACCCGAACGGTACAATTCTAGCTCCACAAGATACTACACAAGTTCATCGTAATAATAGCACCCTATGTAAATACAACAAGGGGTCAGCATTTCTTCAAAAGGTTTATTATTCAGCTTAAGTCAAAAAGACATTGCCGACAACAACGCTCACTATATATAGTATACTTCAACTATAGTCTAACAACTGGCGTAATTTCCACCACAATAGTATGGACAAGATAATTAACCGAGCAAGCCCATAATTATCCAAGTATAAAGTCGATCCTCGGGCAATCGCTTAGCTCCAACTCGCAGGTTCGACCCGCCCCAACAACCCCAGTAGAAGTTCTAACCAACTCCTACTTATGACTCCAACTAACTATGGAGATTTTCTGTGGTTTCGGTTTTGCCAGGACCTGACGGAAGTATAATAGTATTTCTCGGCTTTTTAGAGTATGTATAACCTTGTGAGTACTACAAGGTATACTGGCTAAGGTAATTTGGGCATTATAACAATACTTTTGAGAGTATTTCTACCAAGTTATGGGGTGTATTATAATGCGAGACAACTAGCAGTGCACCCCACCCACACTATGCGAGTGGAGAGTGGCTCTGCCAAGGGCCTTCAGCGGGAGAGTGGACTCTGACGAGAGTCAACAAGAGGAGGAGAGGGGTTTCAAGACTTCTTCTTAGAACAAGTGAAGAGCTGGACGAAGAAGTTCATCAAAAGAGGGGTATTTATAGGTCTAGCAAAGGCCAACCAACGGCCAAGATCTCTGCCATAAGTGTGCAAGTGTAGGGCCAAGATCTTGCCAAGCGACCTTTATCCATCTACCACAAAATATCCTACCAACCTCCTTGACCAAACAATGGCCATTTCTGGTCCACTCAACCGCCCACAACGCAGCTCTCCAATGGTAGTGCGCCGCCGCGCCAAGTGGCTCTCAACGTCCAAAATGTTTCGCCTCTCGGAAAATCCGCAAAAATAAAAACGATATACGGGAATTTTCCACGAAGTCCGTGGAAAACGCTTCGCTTCTAAAAACGACTTAATCTGGGTGTTGTGAACAAATAAATTTCTCGCCAAGCCCATTACTAAGTTCAAATTTTCTACGCACGCCCCTTACGCATATACTGGAAATACGGGTATAACAATTATACTTCCCTTCACCACAAAACCGAAACCTCAAGGAAAATCTCCATAGTTAGTCGAGTATTAAGTAGAAGTTGGTTAGAACTTCTGCAAGTGGTTTGAGCGGTTGAGCGCACGATTTTAGTTTGAGCAAACGCTGCCTGTGATTGACTTTTTATACTGATAATTATGGCTTATCGAGGTAATTATCTTGTCCCCTATCAGAATTTCGGAATTACATTGCTGTTAGAATATAGGTCAAGATACTATATATAGAATCGAACGTGAAGTTATCGCAATGTCTTTGATTTAAGCTCAATAATAAGAAACCTTTTTCAAAGAAGAGCATCAATCAGAATTACATAGATCAGACATAAAGAGACTTGCGGTAGCTTTTCTTTCGTGGAGGTAGAATTGCGCACGTCCCGATTAGAATGATAACCTCTCTGCTGGCTTCGTAGCCTACCCCGACAGAAAAGGAGATTTACGCCGCCATGTGGGTGTCACGACTGCCTCAGGCCCGTGGACTAGTGCCTCACCCGGCACCTAAGAGCTACATCGAGAAAACTGGCTGAATATAAAATGAACCAAGATATGAAACAAGATAAATAAGCACACGCTGGAGTGGTTTTCTGCATAATGTATATAAATAACCCAAAATGAAAGCTTACATCCTAACCTTACAACAGTTCCATGCACTTTTAAGAGTTTGTAATAACAATGGCGTGGACAGGCCCCGCCATACCCCAATACAAATATCTACAACGCATGTGGACCATACTAAAATGCTAAGCTTCCGAGAAACGGAGCTTCCTAACGCAAGCGTGATCCTAAAAACGGATCACCGTGAGGGAGTACCTTTACTGCGCAGCATGAACGCAGCCTCGGGCGAGGTCAAGATAAGTACCAAGTTACATGTGAAACTAAAAATACTTGTAAATGAAATCATAGTAGTCTATACAAGGTGTGAGACATGTAGATGGTAATCCAAAACTACAAATACATACAATAAGCCATGTCAAGTCGTGGACTCATGCGCCTCAAAGTCATCACAATAGTAACTGTGGGTAAGTACGAAGGTATACCGACTACTAAAACCCACAGCATCAACAAGGTCATAAATCAGATTACGAGATCTCGCTTGCAGTCACACATGATCAAAGTCGCCACCGCTCGCCAGATCTAATGTGCGCATCTAGTCCTCGGAACTTCCAGCAGCCAAAAGATAGCCAAACAGATAAGGCCTGCATTGAGGTATAACCTCGCATCGAGGGTAAGTTACTCCCTGCTAGCTGCCCTAGACTTCGCCGGGTCTCGGGCCACAAGGACCGCATGACCACAAGGGCCGCACACTAACTCCGGAACTCCCGCAGCTCCGCATAGGCCATAGTTGCACTGCGCATAAGGTATTCTCGAATCATAGTCCATCGACCGCCGAAGTCTACTCCCGCAGATCGGAGGGCAGCTTTAACCCCTGAGCGTAATGATATAATATCAACATAACCGCCATTGCTAAACAACATAAGCACAACAAGGAAAACCCTTTACACAAACCATCGCAAAGATACTAACTCACGAAAGGCCCTAACATGTTTACTTATCAAGTCAACAAGAAAGTATTACAAGACTATCACAAATCAATACAATCAAGTTATTCACACAAGGTACTTCTACATTATGTTAACAAGTTCAAGAAAGCAGCCCAAAGTACTTCATGTATTACTTTTTAAAAGATCCGCTTCTTTTACAAAAGTCACACAATTCGTAGTATAAAAATAGAGTAATTATCCTTTGAAGCATTAAAACACTTCTCCTTGTAAAATCAAGTAACAAACATTCTTTCCTAACGCTCAAGTTTGCCTAATTTCAGCCATCAAGTTTCTATTTTCAAAGTGGTTCTGTAGCTCATAGTTTTAATCCTTTAAAACAATTGAGAAACATATACCTTCAATGTGTGAGTAGTTTATTATTGTTCATAACAATCTTTTACAGCAGCCATGATCTAGGAAATGTAATATCATTTTGTCTCATCTTAGATCCTATGCAAGATGAAGTTTCACTGTTTTAAAATACATTATTAGTCAAACATTTTCCTTTATTAGCGCTGTGGTTTGTTCGACATTCATTCGATTTCAAATCGAAAAACATTATTCCTTTTATCACTCTCTAAGCCGTTATACCTAACTTCCCATAAAGCTAGTAAAGCACTCTGCTTTTTAAAACCAAGTGTTATTCTTCTTCTAAAAAGTGGTTTCTTAATTCTTTTCAACCACTTCAGATTCTATTATTCGTGCTTAAGTCCAAGACATCGCCGTAATTATTATTCGCTAACACACGCACGCTCACCGTACTATATACATATTCTTTAAAATATCATGCTCAAGAGGATAGAAGAATCACATACCTTCTCGCGAAACCACCGCCAAGTCAATATGTCGCGCGCAGAGTATCGACTCCATAATACCAAATATGTCTATCAACGCCTGCATCAGATCAGAAAAGCTCTAAACAGAGGGTTTGCTATTCTACGGACATTTGGGCAAGACTTCCCTACCCTGGCTACTGTTCATCGTGAAAACAATCCCATGTAAGTACAGCTTCATTATTCTTCTTTAAGCCCTTCACCGTGATAACAGCTCAATTCTATTCGCAATACCCTTCTAAGTATTTAATACTTATTCCTATACTTCTACAAAGATATCCACTCTATTTACAAAAGGAAGATGTTATTTTACCCTGCTAAGCCCAATAATATCCTAGATAAAGTCGCACAGAGCAAGGTTTAGCTCCTAAGTTGTGCGCCCGATAGCTCCAAGAAAACCTGAAGTTCTTCACAACTTCTAATAATGACTAAGCGATTTTGGGCTAGTGGTATTTTGGGCATTATAACAATACTAGATGGCAACTTTTCTACCAAGGGATGGGTAGTGTTTCGCTAGGCTAGCTTTTAAGAGTGTGGGTTCCTCGCTAGGGCTTCTCAAAGTATGGGTGTGTTTGGACGAAACAATAAGAGGGAGAGTAAGGATTTTCAAGACTTAGAAAATATTTGACGAAGAAGTTCATCAACCTAGAGGGTATTTATAGGTCAAGGGACGGCCAACCAACGGCCAAGATTATACCAAGTGCAAGGCAAGTGCAGGCGAGGATTTAGGCAAGTGTCCTTGGCCAACTTGCACACAAAATATCCTACCAACTCCAAGACAAAAATAAGCCTCTATTCGCCCTAATACCGCATTAAAGTCCACTAACCAGAGGTGACAGTGTCGCCTCTCGCTGGTCCAAAGTGTTACGCTCTCGGAAAATCCGCAAAAATTAGAAATGACATAGCCTAATTTATCTCACGCGAGTCTTGTAAAACGCTTCACCGAAAAACCATCTAAACGCAAGCCGCAAAGTCGAATTGGCCCAAGCCAACTATGTGGGGTGACACGTGTCTCCTCTCCTACTCGCTCCAAAATATTTCATCTTCCAAAATATCCACAATGGTCAAAATCTCAAAACAAACTGGCCCCACAAAATCAGAATTTTCTTCCCGTGGGCCCCACGTGACTATTTCCAAAAATAAAATTCCATAATTCTCTAATATTCCAAGAAGTCCGAATACCAAATCGGGAATCCAATTCCATTAACGATCTTTTCCTTCACAAAACCGAAACTTTTCCGTGGAAAAAATCACCTCTTCTTCCATTCCACTTCATCGTCAGATTCTCGCACGCACGCCTCGCATACATACCCTGAAACTACTGTGGTATAACATTCTCCTCTCAGAAACATTCGCCCATGTTCCTTCTAAGTCTCAAACAAAGCGCCAAAGATAGTCCTCACCGCTATACTTATGAAAACAACCATGCCACACCCGGTCACAACACAACAAGCGACATACTTAATCTCCAAGTCCACGAGGAATCACCTCTATCACAAAACTCCTACCGAGATCTAAAAGATACTCCTTCGCCCTACTCTTTACAAACGAACGATCACAATTTACGCACGAATACATGCTCGTTTTTCCTTTACTCGCCGTGATACCACTTTGTCACTTTGTCGCGAGCCTGCTCCGATTTACCCAACAAATGGTACCGGGCTGCTTATGCGATCCCCGAGGATGTCGACACTTGTACACTAACTCTTACCACCTTCATATCGCTCGTTTCCAAAACTCGCCACACTTATCCACAAACCGAGCAAACTCGAACCAACTATCCGAACTCGCCAACATCGAACCAATCGACGGCAACTTATACTTCCGCCCCTACAAGGCTTCCAAGGTGACATCCGAATACTGAAATGGTAGCTTAAACACTCCCTTCACAGGACACAACAATCCCACCACCTACTCCTGAAATACAAACATCGCCTCGAGGGCGAACGCGATTCAGACTTACCCGAAGTTCTTAACCCCGCTGCAAAACTTCCAAAATAAAAAGAAACAATGCACTCTGGCTCTCCATCACTGTCATATGAAGGTAGGCACCCTGCAGCAAATTTCTTACAACCTTTCTGATATAATCACCCTCATCGAGTACACTCGCCTTTGCTAAGACAAGACGGCCGACTTCTCGGCCCGGACTACTGGTCGAACGTGATCCACGAACTCAGACACTGTTAACCAAACTGGGCCTAACACCCTAGTGACTCACCACCCGGGACCACCACAAACTGACTTCACCACTATACAGCCACTGGTCGACCCGCCACATGGCTCAACCCAACCCAGCGCCAGCAAACACTAGCGCTTCCCCGATTCTGAACAATCTCATCAATCACGCATTTAAAACCCAGCTGCCTTCTACCTCTTTCATTTCACATTACTCAGTGATTCATCCCACAAAATATCTCACGATACTATGCACCCTCGATAAGGGTCAAACACGAAATAATTCTTTTTACTTCAAAGATGGCCTCGCCTCTAAGGTCTCTACGCATACATTCTAAGGCCCCACTTTCTCTATCCCCAATCTTTCCCGATTAACTAATCATGATTCCCAATCACGCTTAACACAATGCTATCTGAAAATAATACTTAAGATATTCGCCACACATATAAATCTCTAAAGGGTTAAGGATATACCAGATCTACGCTGCACTTCCCCGTGCCGATTAATCATCCCACTCGGGCGCATAGTCGTGGGCGTGATGAACTATCCATCGATCCCAAGGTCGAGTCCCTACATCCTCGCCAACTCGTCTGACACCGCAAACCCGCCGCCGCGAACATAAACAAGCCGACGCATATTTACACTTCACGCATGACATCGACCACAACGCCACACCGAAGCGGTGGCCTCCTCGCTAACACCCCTTCCTCTCTCGTACCATCAATCCGCAATCGAGCTGGTAGCCGAAGTCTTCCTACTTGCATCCTTCCTCATAGAACATTCCTCGCTACATGGCCCCGACGGCCGCAGTAAAACAAGCACTGTGAAGACGACATCCCCGACGACGCCGCCACATCGCGAACACCGAGGAAAAATCAACTCGCGAGGGACACTGCATCCGGCGAGGCGCATGTCTAATTCGCCACGAGGCGGTTCGCCGAGTTACCAAATGATCTCCGCCAATCGGGCCCTCTTCGCCGCTCTCGTCACTGCTGATCTCACCTCTCTCACCACGCACATAATCCTCAACGCAAGCCCTGCTCGCTCTCGATCAAGAGCTACTCTCACAAACCTTCTTTAGATAAGCATCATATCCTTGGTATACCGCATATAAAAATACTGCCGCCAAGTCATTTGCTAGTAACAGGCCGCTCTTCCAATCCATATTTTCTCGCTCCAAGTCGTGGAACCGAAAGTTCAGATGTCATGGCCGCAGAGAGAATCGCCGCCAGGTTAAACTCGCTGCCGCGACGCCTCGTAATCCCTCGCACGAAGCATCACCTCAGTGATGATCGGGCCTGGTTCTTCTAAATTTCTCAGATTTACCGCAGCCTCCTTCGCCGCTTTGCCCTTCTGGCTCGAGGTTCGCGCTGGAGGCATCACCGTAAAGGAAAAGAATACGTTAGAGGGTCCAACTTATAACACACCTCTAAAGCACGATCTCGTGAGTGAGAAGAATGGAAACCAATCCTAAATATCCTATAGCCTCCTCGACATTGCGTGGTGCACAACACACCGATAATCAAGACTCTACTAGATACGGTTCAGACACTTTCCGAGGATTAATCGCTTCGATACTACTTTTGTCACGACTGCCTGGTTCGTGATCGTGCCTTACCCGGCACCCAAGTAGCCATACATCGAGAAAACCAAATGAATATAAACAACCAAGATATGAAACAAAGATAAATAAGACACGCTGGGAAAAGTTGCTTTCGCATAATGTATATAAATAACCCAAAATGAACAAAGCTATATCCCAACCTTACAACAGTCTCCAGCACTTAAGAGTTTAAAACAACAATGGCGTGGACAGGCCCCGCCATACCCCAATACAAATATCTACAACGACAGGACCATACTAAAATGCTAAGCTTCCGAGAAACGGAGCTTTCCTAACGCTCGGCTGATCCTAAAAACGGATCAACAAGAGGAGTACCTTTACCGCAAGATGAACGCAGCCCCAAGGAGGTCAAGACAACAGTACCAAGCATGTGAAACTAAAAATACTTGTAATGAAATCATAGTAGTCTATACAAGGCAGAGACACGTATGGTAAGCCAAAACTACGCTCACAATAAATAAGGCCATGTCAAGTCGTGACTCATGCCTCAAAGTCATCACAATAGAACCAGACGGTAAGTACGTAAGGCATAGCCGACTACTAAAACCTACGCATCAACAAGGTCATAAATCGATTACGAGATCTGCCTGCATGGCCACATGATCAAAGCCGCCACTCGCCCGCAGATCTAATGCGCGCGATCTAGTCCTCGAACTTCCCGCACTCCGCATAGGCCAAACAGATAGGCCCGCATGAGGTATAACCCCGCATCGAGGGTAGATACTCCCTCAGCCGCCCTAGACTGCCGTCCGCATGGCCACAAGGACCGCATGACCACAAGGGCCGCACACTAATTGGGAACTCCCGCAGCTCCGCATAGGCTATACTGCACTGCATAAGGTATTCTCAATCATAGTCCATCGACTACCGAAGTCTACCCCGTGACGGAGGGCGATTAACCCTGAGTTATGAATGATATAATATCAACATAACCGCTTATTGCTAAACAACATAAGCACAACAAGGAAAACCCTTTACACAACCATCGCAAGATACTAACTCACGAAGGCCCTAACATGTTTACTTATCAAGTCAACAAGAAAGTATTACAAGACTATCACAAATCAATACAATCAAGTTATTCACACAAGGTACTTTCTACATTATGTTAACAAGTTCAAGTTAGCCCCAAAGTACTTCATGTATTACTCTTTAAAAAGATCCGCTTCTTTACAAAAGTCACACAATACCCGTAGTATAAAAATAGAGTAATTATCCTTTCAAGTACATTAAAACACTTCTCCTTGTAAAATCAAGTAACAAACATTCTTTTCCTAACGCTCAAGTTTGCCTAATTTCGCTACTCAAGTTTCATTTTCAGTGGTTTGTAGCTCATAGTTTTAATCCTTTAAAACAATTTGAGAAACATATACCTTATGTGTGAGTAGTTTATTATTGTTCATAACAATCTTTTACAAAGCAAACATGATCTAGAAATGTAATATCATTTTGTCTCATCTTAGATCCTATGCAGATGGAAGTTTCTATGGTTTTAAATACATTATTAGTCAAACATTTTCCTTTATTAGCGCCCCGTGGTTTGTTCGACATTCATTCTGATTTCCGAAATCAGTAAAACATTATTCCTTTTTATCACTCTTAAGCCGTTATACCTAACTTCCCATAAAGCTAGTATGACTCTCAAGCTTTTTAAAACCAAGTGTTATTCTTCTTTCTAAAAAGGGTTTCTTAATTCTTTTCAACCACTTCGCATTCTTATTATTCAGCTTAAGTCCAAGACATTGCCGTAATTATTATTCAGCTTAACACACGACGCCTACCGCATTATATACATATTCTTTAAAATATCATGCTCAAGAGGATAGGAAGAATCACATACCTTCTCGGCGAAACCACCGCTGTCAATATGTCGCGCGCAGAGTATCGACTCATATCACCAAATATGTCTATCAACGCCTATATTGCATCAGAAAAGCTCTAAACAGAGGGTTTGCTATTCTATGGACATTTGGGCAAGACTTCCCTACCCTGGCTACTCAAGTTCATCAGGAAAACACCCCATGTAAGTACAGCTTCTATTATTCTTCTTTAAGCCCTTCATCGTGATAATACTCAATTCTATTCTCGCAATACCCTTCTAAGTATTTAATACTTATTCCTATACTTCTACAAAGATATCCACTCTATTTACAAAAGGAAGATAAGGTTATTTACCCTGTAAGCCCAATAATATCCTAGATAAAAGTCGCTACCAGCAAGGCTTAGCTCCTGTCAGGCGCTCCCAGAGTCCAAGAAAACCTTGAAGTTCTTCACAACTTCTACTAATGACTAAGTGGATTTGGGCTAGGTATTTTGGGCATTATAACAATACTAGATGGCAACTTTTCTACCGGATGGGTAGTGTTTCATTAGGCTAGCTTTATGTGGGTTGCTCACTAGGGCTTCTCAAAGTGAGGTGTGTTTGGACGAAACAATAAGAGGGAGAGGGAAGGATTTTCAAGACTTAGAAAATATTTGACGTAAGAAGTTCATCAACCTGTAGGGTATTTATAGGTCAAGGGACGCCAACCAATGGCCAATATTATGCCAAGTGCAAGGCAAGTGTAGGTGAGGATTTAGGCAAGTGTCCTTGGCCAACTTGCACACAAAATATCCTACCAACTCCAAGACAAAAATAAGCCTCCATTCGCCCTAATACCGCCACAAGTTCACTCAACGGCGGTGACAAGTGTCGCCTCTCGCTGGTCCAAAGTGTTACGCCTCTCGAAAAACCGCAAAATTAGAAATGACATAGCCGAATTTATCCCACGCGAAGTCTTGTAAACGCTTCGCCGGAAACGACTTAAACGCAAAGGCCAAGACAAAGTGGAATTCCGCCCAAGCCAACAGTGGGGTGACACGTGTCGCCTCCTACTGGCCCAAAATATTTCATCTTCCAAAATATCCACAATGGTCAAAATCTAAAACAAAGCTGGCCCTACAAAATCAGAATTTTCTCCCGTGGCCCCACGTGACTATTTCCAAAAATAAAATTCCATAATTTCTAATATTCCAAGAAGTCCGAATACCAAACTGGGAATCCAATTCCCATTAACGAATCTTTTTCCTTCACAAAACCGAAACTTTTCCGTGGAAAATCACCTCTTTCTTCCATTCCACTTCATCGTCGATTCTCGCACGCACGCCCTTCGCATACATACCTCAAACTACGGTATAACAGTGGGAGGTGCGCCAATTTTCTCAGAATGTTCTACTAAGAGACCTAAATGTTAATAAGCGCTTGTGGCCTTATAGTCAAGATTACGATGGCGATCTACTGGCTTAAGGAGTAGCCGACTGGAAGTACTTGAGCATTTTGCTATTAGTCGATACTAGTCGCAGGTATGTGAACCTCTTCCTATCTCTTCTAGCATGATATATGTATAACTATGTAGTACTGTAGACGATACGTGTTAAATGTATTTGATTGTCTAAAACATAAAGTGTTATAACTACTTTATGGGAAGTTGGTTATAACACTTATGTATGTAAGAAAATACTTGTGGTTTTTAAAAGGTCACTGATTTGAACTATAACTGGCTGGTTATGTGATAATAAAGAACTTGAAGTATTTCAAAAGATTTTTGAATCATTTTGAAAGAAGAGTAATACTTGGTTTTTGAAAACTTAAGAGTTATACTAGCTTTATGGGAAGTTAGGTATAACGCTTAAGAATGTTTTACCGAGTTCGAAATCGAATGTATCGACAAACCACCGCAATGCTAATAAAAGGAAATGTTTTGACAGATTAAGTATTATTAAAACCAAGAGAAACTTCCATCCGCATGTTAAGATTTAGACAAAATGATATTTCCTAGATCACGGCTGCTGTAATAAGATTGTTATAAACAAGAATATCCTACTCACATATAAGGCTTATGTTTCTCAGATGGTTTAAAAGAGAATTATATTCTTAAATGAATAAGACTATGAACTACTTAAACCTTTCTAAAATAAGAAACGTGAACATTTGAAATTAGGCAAACTTGGACGCTTGGAAAATAACGTTGTTACTTGATTTTACAAAGGTAAGTGTTTTGATTTACTTCAAAAGATAATCACTCTATTTTCATATACTACGTATTGTGTGGTTTTTGTGAAAGTAACGATCTTTTAAAGAGTTAATGTATGAAGTACTTGGGGATAAAACCCGATCTTGTTAATCATATAGTAGAAAGTACCTTGTGTATATAACTTGATTATGTTGGTTTCAGGATTGTCACGACCCAACTCCGCCCTGGATCGGTGCCTTACCCGCACCCTAGTGATACAACATCGAGAAAATCAGCGAAATAAAAACATGAACATGAATTAAGAGACATGATAAATAAACAAAGCAACCAAAACAGCTTGCCTTCAAGATATATACATAAATACCCGAACAGCTTATCCTTTTATGCATCGCCACAACAAGATTACATGCACTTCTAAGAAGGATAACAACTATGACGACAGGCTCCCGCCATACCCCGAATGTACAAGAACCTACTGCACTGGTAACATACCAAAGATAAGCCTCCGAAGGAACGAGCTTCCCAACACGCTAAATGTGATCCTATAAGCGGATCGACAATGATGTACTCTCACCGCAGATGAACGCAGCCTCAAGCGAGGTCAAGACAACAGTACTAAGTATGTGAAATCAGAAATATCAGAAATGAAATCATAATAGTCTATATAAAGCAGAGACATGTATTGATAACCATACTACGCTCACAACATAAAAGCCATGTCAAGTCGTGACTCACGCTCAAAGTCATCCTCATGCCCGTGGAACTCCTTCCTCACCGCCAGCCTAGGTACAAATCTTGTGATTCAGATAATGTGTCTCGCCCATCTTATGGACCCAGATAGAAACGTGTGGATACATTCTGCTCATCCTATGAACCTGTAGTCGAGTGAAATACATTCCCTGATGAACCCAGAGTCGAGTGAAATACATTCCCTGATTTAACCAGAGTCGAGTGAAATACATTCCTGTATTTAACCAGTAGTCGGGTGAAATACATTCCTGATGAACCGTAGTCGAGTGAAATACATTCCTGCTCATCCTATGAACCTGAGTCGAGTGAAATACATTCCTTGTACAGCAAGTCTATCATACGCAAACATAGGCAAGTTACACACAACTTAAAGTACTTTCATTTTATGACAAAGCCCGGGTTTTAACCCTAAAGTACTACATACGTTAAATCCTTTTAAAAGATCCATTCCTTTTTCAATAAGTCACCCAATACCCGTAGTATAAGAATAGAGTGACCCATATTTTTAAGTAAACCAACCCACATTCTTTTAAAGTCAAGTAACAACATTCCTTTTTCCTAAAGTTTCAGTTTGCCTAGTTTCAGTTACTCAAGTCCCATTTTTGAAAGATTTCATAGTTCATAGTCTTAATCCTTTAAAACATAATTCTCTTTTAAACGATTTGAGAAACATATGCCTTATATGTGAGTAGGTTATTCTTGTTTATAATCCATCTTATTAAGCAGCCATGATCTAGGAAATGTAATATCATTTTGTCTCATCTTAGCTTCTATGCAGATGAGGTTTCTACCGTTTTAATAATACTTCATTATTCAATACATTTTCCTCTATTAACGCCGCAGTTGGTTTGTCGATACACATTCTGATTTCCAAATCAAGAAACATTATTCCTTTTAAAAAACTAAGTACTCATTACTTACGAATGATGTTTCACACAAAACTCATATTAATTCATTCAAGTCAAGTCTCTTATCTTTTAAGACCAATTCTCTTAACTTTTGAAATTAATAAACCATTAATTTTACGACCCTTAAGAAGTTATACCTAACTTCCCATAAAGCTAGTATAACACTTATGTTTTCAAAACCAAGCATTACTCTTCTTTCAAAAAAAAAAGGATTCTTAATCTTTCAAATACTTCAAGTTCTTTACGGTCACACATTAAGTCAATATAAGTCAAACCGCTTGTCTTTAAAACCACAAAACATTTTCACTTACATAAAGTCGTTATAACCAACTTCTCATAAAGTCGTTATAACACTTCGCTTTAAAACAACCAAATACAAGCTAACACACGACGCTTCATCGCACTACATAGCTCACACATATTGTCACGCCTGCCTGTGGTTCGTGGATCGTGCCTACCGGCACCCAAGTAGTCATACATCGAGTAATCGGAAATATAAAGCAAGACATGAAACAGCTTTATAAAATGTAACACATTTTAAGTGAGAAAACACGCTTTCGCATATATATAAAAACATGGTTTAGCAGCTACATCCGATACTGCATAACAGACTACTGCACTTAAGGAAATATATAACTATATGACAGTGGCCCCGCCATACCTCGATCGCATAAAACTATCTACAACAGGAGATCATACCTAAAAGCAGAGCTCCTAAAGGACGGAGCTCCCGACACCAACGTAGAGATCCTAGGAATGGATCTAGCACTGCTGCCCTTACCGCAGATGAACGCAGCCCCGGCGAGGTCAAGATAACAGTACCAAGTATGTGAAACTATAAAGAACCGAATAAAATCAAAGTATTTAAAACCTTTTCACAAATACAATCGCTCAATTGCACATAGTGTCACATCACAAACAACAAATAAGAATAGGAAAATCAGAATGTGTCTATTCTAGGCCGCTAATGATCAAGCAAGGCCAATCGCCCATAGTATCATTCTCGCGTGCCTAGTCCTCGACTTCCGCACTCGCATAGGTCACACATGCACTGCACGAGGTATTCCCGTGACGGGGCAGCTAACCCCAGATCCGCCTAGGCTCCCGCAGCTCGCATAGCCTCAAAAGACCGTGATAGTCTCAACAGCATCGCATAGGAATCCCCGCATCAAGCTAAACACCCGAATGATCAATCTCGAGCATACCGCTGCCCGCATAGTCTCACAGATCGCATAGGCCGATAGACCAAGATCGCGGGCAAGCCCTGTGATAACAAATGGGGGTAGTGATACAATAACAAGACAACGGACTTACTGCTAGCAACGTAAGAACAAAGAATTCAAGACACTAACCTGTAGATCATAATATGTCTACTTATCACACAAATCTTATTACACTTAATGTAAATCAATACAAGGCTTTTATAAACAAACAAGTGAATAGCCTTTTATCTTCTTAAGTTGTTATACCTAACTTCCCATAAAGCTAGTATAACTCTTAAGCTTTTGTTTTAAAACCAAATATTTATCTTCGTTAAAAATGATTCAAGATTCTTTGAAATGTTTTCATTTCTTTTGTTATTCAAAGTAAGCCGCAGGCATTGCCTGAAGTATTATTCAAAGCTTAAGCCGAGGCATTGCCATAAGTATTATTCACTAACACATGTACGCTCACCGCATTATATATTGTAAAATATCATGCTTTAGAAGAATCACATACCTTCTCAAATAAAACCACCGCCAAGTCAATATGTCACACAGAGAGTCACCATAATAGTCACAGATATCTATCAAAGACTACTCAAGGTCATTCTAAACAGAGGGTTCATAATTCTACTGTAAGTCGGGCAGACTTCCCTACCGTGAGCTATATAAGTTCATCATGAAAACAAATTCCATGTAAGTACACTTTGATTATTCTTCTAAGTATTTATACTTATTCTTATTCTACAACAAGTAAGTATTCTCTAATTCAAAAGAGGGTTAGGATTAGTTACCCTGTAAGCCCAATAATATCCTAGAAAGTCGCTACTGAGCAAGGTTTTGCTCCTAAGTCAGATGCTCTAAGGAAACCTTAGAAGTTCTTCACAACTTCTACTAAGTACTAAGGTATTTGGGCTAGGTATTTTGGGCATTATAACAAAACAAGAAGGCAACTTTTCTACCAAGGAGGGGGTAGGTTTCGCCAGGCTAGGCTGGTAGCCTCGCCAAGCTTCTCAAGTGGGGTGTCGACTAATTGCTACAAAGGGAGAGGGAAGGATTTTTAGACTTGAAAGCTTTTGTGGACGAAGAACTCTTCATCTCAAGAGGGTATTTATAGCTCAAGCCTTGGCCAACCAATGGCCAAGACGAAGACAAGTGCAAGGCAAGTGTAAGGCCAAGATCAAGCCAAGTGCACCCTAACCCCTACTCCACAAAACACTCCACAAAACACTCCACAAAACATGGCACAAAACAAGGCCTAAACAAGGAACCAATCGGCCAAGGCCAACACCCCTCTTTGGACGCCCAATCGTCCAAAGCCACCCCACTTGCTTAATGTGAGGTGACACATGTCACCCTCCCGCTGGTCCAAAATGTTTCGCCTCTAAAAATCCGCAAAATAAGAAATGGCATAGCCGGAATTTACTCTACGAAAGTCAGGGAAACGCTTCGCCTGAAACGATTCTTTTAGTGAGTCAGGTACAAAAGAAAACGCCCAAGGCAATCTAAGGCCAACTTTTGTACGTATTCCCTTACGCATATACTCCGAAATACGGTATTACATTCTCCTCCTTAGAAACATTCGTCCCGAATGTTCCTTCTCAAGACGCTTAACGATAAGATTCTTCATAACTTAAACAATTTGCAAATGCCACACGCGCCACAAAACAACACTTAGGCATAAACGATAACGAAAATTTACAAGTAGGAAAGTGAATTACCCGAGGTGGGGAATAGCGAGGATACTTCGCCTCATGTCCTCCTGGCCCCACGCCATCTCCTCTTCGAGCTCGCTCCGCCACAAGACTTTGACGGCCACGCCCTTCGTCCGCAGACGCCTAACTCCGACGATCGACTATCGCTATGGAATCTCTCATACGATAACCCTCACACCGACATCGCCAATCGGGTGTACTTAGATGGATCCCCGATACATCTCCTCAAAGATAGATACGTGAAAACCGATGCACCGCCTTCCGTGCCTGACGGCAGATTCAAATCATAGCAACCTTGCCTACCTCATGCGACAACTAAACGCCCAACGTACCTAGGGCCGAAGTTTCTTCTTCCCAAATCTCATCACACCTTCATGGGTGACACTTTAGAAAACCCAATCATGAACCTCGAACTCAAGATGCCGACGACGATGATCTCGTGATACGACTTGCCGACTCGAGTCACAATAGCCGCCTGATAAGCTTCACCTTATCCATCGCTCGCCGCACCAACCGTCCTACTAGCCGCACTCTCGCCCACATCGAACCAACCTATAGGCGATCCGCACTTCCTCCCATACAAGGCCTCATAAGGCGCCATCTCAATACCGGAGCAGTAGCTATTATTATACGCAAACTCAACTAGAGGCAAATGATCCTCCCAACTACCATCGGTCAATAACACAAAGCTCGCAAAGATATCTCAAGAGTCCGATAAGGCGCTCGTCGTCCGTCTGCTCAGGATGAAATGCGACTGTGCTCACCGGCCCCTAAACCTCTCGAAGCGACTCTGGTTAGCCGTAAATCGGCTCTCTGTCGATATGATCGGGCGGGGACTCCATGCACCGACGATCTCTGATATAAAGTCCGCATAATCCTCACCAAAAGTCGCCCGACGGAAGAAAGTGGGCTGATTTCACACCGCCGACGATAACCCATATAGAATCATGTCTCTCCGAGTGCGAGGTAATCCTGATGAAGTCCATGTTGATTACCTCCCACTTCCGTGCTCGATCTCAATCGTCAGAATAAAACCACTGTGCCTCCGTGCTCTACCTTCACCACGACAACACGGCACCGAGCTACGAACTCGCAACGCCTCTTCAAGCCATCCCACCAATACACGTATCTAAGGTCGTGGTACATCTTGGTCGACTTCGATGGATAGAGTAACGCGCTACCGCGGTGCTTCCCAAGAACTCACGCCAAGTCCTCAAACATCCGAACACACACCGCCAAACCTTAGCACCCCATCGTGCTACCTCAAAAGCGACCTTTGCCTCACGTAAGAGTCATCACGATATCGAATCAAAGCCGATCCTCGAATCGCCGCTTCTTCACCTCTCGACGATGGAAGACTCGCAACCTCACGAACTCTAACCCCACCGCTATCGTAATCAATCAAACGGACACCAAGGCTCGCTAATCGATGCAAATCACGAACCATGTCCTCCTCTCTAGTCCGCACATCCGATAGGCTCCCATCGACCTACGACTAAGAGCATCCGCCACAACATCGCCTTCCCGTGGTACAGATATCAACATCGTAATCCTTAAGCAACTCTAACCACCGCTCTCGCCGAAGTTCACTCCTCCGTCAAGATATACCGAGGCTCTGTGGTCCTGTATAAATATCCACGCTAACCCCATACAAATAGTGCCTCCGCATCTTCAAAGCGTGAATTACTACCGCTAACTCCAAATCACGCGGGTAGTTCTCTCGTGTTTCTTCACCGCCGATGCATATGCTATAACCCCGCCATGCCGCATCAACACACATCCCAACCCGATGCCCGACGATCACAATACACGACATAACCGCTCGACCTCCGGAAGAGTAAGAACGGGGCGGCCGCCAATCTCTCCTTCAAGAATCGAAACCCCGCCACAAGCATCACCATCGAACTTGGCCGCCTTCTCGAGTCACCTAGTCAATGGTGCAGATAGAAGCAAACTTCTCCACGAACCGCCGATAATATCCTCGCAAGGCCCGTAAAATCGCGAACCTCTGGCTGAGTAAGAGGTCTAGGCCAAGTCCTCGATCGCCGATCTCGCCAGACAACTCGAATGCCATCACCCGATAATATGCCTAAGAAACGCCATCAAGTCAACCAAAACTCACATTTGGAAAACTTGGCATACAATCGCTGGTCTCGAGAATCACAAGACGCCTCAAACGCCCGCACGCTTCCCGCCTCGAGCGAATAAACCAAGATATCATCAATGAACACTATCACAAACGTGTCCAAAATGGTTTGAACACTCGGTTCATCAAATCCATGAATACCACGAGCATCGTCAACCCAAAAGACATGACCAACTCATAATGCCCGCATCGTCCTAATGCACCCTAGGGACATCCACCTCTCTCGACTCGCACTGATGATAGCCCGATCGCAGATCAATCTTGAGAAACATCTCGCACTCGCAATCGGGTCGAACAAATCATCAATCTCGGAAGGGTATTCGTTTAATGGTCACCTTGTTCACCGTCAGATCAACATTACACGCGCAGCTGCCCCGCCCTTCTTCTTCACGAACAATACCGGCTCCCTAGGAGAAACACTCGCCTAATGGCCCTTCTCTAGCAAATCCCTGCCGATCCTTCAACTCTCTCAACTCGCAGTTCCATTCAGATGGCGGAATGGAAATAGCCGATTATCCGCAACACATCTATACAAAACTCGATCTCTCTCTCGAGGGATACCCGAGGTCATCCGAAACACGCCTGGGAACTCACGACCATCGAATCGATCAAAATCTGTACCGCAGCCTTCAGATCAAACACCCGAACGAGATGATAGATATACCCTTCAGATTATCTTCCTAGCCTCGAGGTAGGAAATAAACCTACCCTCTGCGATACCGTTCCTCCCACTCAACAACCGGCCTCAGAAACCGGAACTGCATTACTTCTCTCATAGCTTACATTGGCGTAGTGAAGCCAGCCAATCCATCCCCATAATCACGCCGGTCAATCATCTCCAACTCTATCAAGTCGCCAGTGGTCCGACGATCAGAATGGTCACAGACAAGCTCTATATACCCGCCGAGCTACCACCGAATCACCATCGCGTAGCTACTCGAAAGCGGTCCATGGACTCGTGCTCATCCCTATCCTACTAGCAACAAGGGAGATATATAGACAGAGTAGAACCCGATCTATCAAAGCATACACATCAAACCCAAATCGATAAGGTACTCGCGACGACATCAGCGAGGCCTCCGATCCGCTTACCGACAAAGCATATACGCGGTTCGAGGACCGCTAGAATCGACCGCGCCACGACCGCCGCGACTCGCTGATCCATTGTACCTTCTCCGGGCGAGTAATCGCCGGGATGAAGCAGCGCAATGCACTTCGATCGGGCCCTACTACCAGCCGCCCCGGCCTGACAAACTCGCGAAATGACCTCGCTACAAGATAGCAGTTCCCGAGTACAGCCTCCCACGGTATTCGCCACAACGCACACCGAGCAGACTCAACGGTTAGCACTCGCTACTCGAAACTAAGTCCCGCCCCGACCGCCCCGATCGCTCGCTGATCGAATGAGGTAGGAGCGCTCACGCCGCGTGGTGCAACCGACTTCACGATGCCGCCACCCCGAGGACCACCAAAAGAACCGCCGCTTCGCCTTCTTCTCGCTGCTGATATCGCTTACCCGCGGCCTCTACGCCTCACATCCCAGCCGCACGAGCTCGCATACGGTTATGTCCATGCTCGGGGCGGACACACCCGCACAAGACTCGCCATGTAATCATCTAGCCCAGCGACATAGCGATGCACCGCCCTCCATCTCTCGCTACCAAGTGGACATATCGAGCCAAAGAATCAAACTCGACATTGTACTCCTCACCGCAAGGCCCTCCCCGCCTCAAAGAACAAGAATCTATCACCGTGCGTTCTCCTCATCTCGCGAGGCAAGAAGTGTGTGAGAAAAGCCTCAAAACTCATCCCATACCGCCGAGGTGCATGCTCTCCCGAAAGCTCCTATGAATCAAACCAATCGATCGCGTATCACGCACCGATGCGAACCGAATGTCACGCATCGCCTCAAGCCCCGACACCCGCATAATCCTCTCGCAATGACGGATGAACTCTCGCGATCATCTTCCGCCGACCAGAAACTCGAGGGCTACACCAAGGAAATCCCAGAGTCTCAAACTATTCGCCTCGTGCACTACGGGCGCGATCGAGCCGAGCGAATCGAACCGCCGTGATTCAGCCTTCTCTCGACGGGCCACAACTTTAGCCAAAAGTCGGGCCATCTCTTGTACTTAACTCTCCGCCTGTGCCGCGGGATGCGAGGGGTACTGTGGTCTCGCTGGGCCGGGCGGCGCTATGTAACTCGCCGCCTCGTATAGATCGGGCTCGAGCCTCGTGACTGGGTGTCTCGCTAGCGCCTCCTACGCCTTGCCTTCGGGCCCGGTTGCCTTACGCGAGGCATAATCAGCATGAAAGGAATACGTTGTAGGGGTCCAACCTATAACATACTCTAAAGCACGATCTCGTAATGAGAAGAATGGAAACTAATCCTAAATATCCTATAGCCTCCTCGACATCGCGTGGTGCACAACACACCGATAATCAAGACTTACTAGATACGGTTCAGACACTTTCCGAGATTAATCGCTCGATACTACTTTTGTCACGCCTGCCTGTGTTCGTGGATCGTGCCTCACCGGCACCCAAGTAGTCATACATCGTAGTAATCGAAATATAAAGCAAGACATGAAACAGCTTTATAAAATAGAATACGCTTTAAGTGAAAACATCGCTTTTCGCATATATATAAAAACATGGTTTAGCGCTACATCCGATATCGTATAACAGACTACAGCACTTAAGGAAATATACAACTATGGCGACAGGCCCGCCATACCTCGATCGCATAAAACTATCTACAACAGGAGATCATACCTAAAAGTAGAGCTCCGAAAGGACGGAGCTCCGACACCAACGTAGATCCTAGGAATGTGGATCTAGCACCGCTGCCCTTACCGCAGATTTAACGCAGCCTCGGGCGAGGTCAAGATAACAGTACCAAGTATGTGAAACTATAAAGAATCGAATAAAATCAAAGTATTTAAAACCTTTTCACAAATACACCACCAATTGCACATAGTGTCACATCACAAACAACAATAAAGAATAGGAAAATCAGAATGTGTCTATTCTAGGCCGCGAATGATCGGGCAAGGCCAATCGCCCATAGTATCATTCTCAGTGCCTAGTCCTCGACTTCCGCACTCGCATAAGTCACACATGCACTGCATTGAGGTATTCCTCAGATCGGGGCAGCTAACCCCAGATCCGCCTAGGCTCCCGCACTCGCATAGCCTCAAAAGACCGTGATAGTCTCAACAGATCGCATAGGAATCCCCGCATCAAAGCTAAACACCCTAATGATCAATCTCGAGCATACCGCTGCCCGCATAGTCTCACAGACCGCATAGGCCGATAGACCAAGATCATGGGCAAGCCCTCAGATAATACCAAGGGGGTAGGTGATACAATAACAAGACAACGGACTTACCGTTAGCAACGTAAGCACAAAGAATTCAAGACACTAACCTGTAGCATCATAATATGTCTACTTATCACACAAATCTTATTACACTTAATGTAAATCAATACAAGGCTTTTATAAACAAACAAGTGAACAGCCTTTTTATCTTCTTAAGTTGTTATACCTAACTTCCCATAAAGCTAGTATAACTCTTAAGCTTTTGTTTTAAAACCAAATATTTATCTTCCGTTAAAAATGATTCAAGATTCTTTGAAATGTTTTCGCTTCTTTGTTATTCAAAGCTTAAGCCAGGCATTGCCGTAAGTATTATTCAAAGCTTGCCAGGCATTGCCATAAGTATTATTCGCTAACACATGTACGCTCACCGCACTATATATTGTAAAATATCATGCTTTAGAAGAATCACATACCTTCTCAAATAAAACCACCGCCAAGTCAATATGTCACGCAGAGAGTCACCTATAATAGTCACAGATATCTATCAAAGACTACTCAAGGTCATTCTAAACAGAGGGTTCATAATTTACTAAGTCGGGCAAAGACTTCCCTACCGTGAGCTATATAAGTTCATCAGAAAACAAATTCATGTAAGTACATTTGATTATTCTTCTAAGTATTTATACTTATTCTTATTCTACAACAAGAAGTATTCTCTAATTCAAAAGAGGGTTAGGATTAGTTACTCGGTAAGCCCAATAATATCCTAGAAAAGTCGCACTGAGCAAGGTTTTGCTCCTAAGTTGTATGCTCCAAGGAAACCTTAGAAGTTCTTCACAACTTCTACTAAGTACTAAGGTATTTGGGCTAGGTATTTTGGGCATTATAACAAAACAAGAAGGCAACTTTTCTACCAAGGAGGGGTAGGTTTCTGCCAGGCTAGTGGGGTAGCCTCGCCAAGCTTCTCAAGGAGTGTTGGACGAATTGCTACAAAGTGAGAGAGGGAAGGATTTTTAGACTTGAAAGCTTTTGTGGACGAAGAACTCTTCATCTCAAGAGGGTATTTATAGCTCAAGCCTCGCCAACCAATGGCCAAGACGAAGACAAGTGCAAGGCAAGTGTAAGGCCAAGATCAAGCCATGCACCCTAACCCCTACTCCACAAAACACTCCACAAAACACTCCACAAAACATGGCACAAAACAAGGCCTGCAAGGAACCAATCGCCAAGGCTAACACCCTCTCGACGCCCAATCGCCCAAAGCCACCCCACTTGCTTTAATGCAGGTGACACATGCCACCTCCCGCTGGTCCAAAATGTTTCGCCTCTAAAAATCCGCAAAATAAGAAATGGCATAGCCGAATTTACTCTACGAAAGTCAGAAACGCTTTCTGAAACGATTCTTTTAGTGAGTTGTGTACAAAAGAAAACGTCCAAGGCTAACTAAGGCCAAACTTTTTGTACGTATTCCCTTACGTACATACTCTGGAAATACGGGGTATTACACATATCATGCTAGAAAAGATAGGAAGAGGTTCACATACCTCGCGACGATTATCGACTAATAGCAAAACGCTCCAAGTAACTCGAACCGTCGGCTACTCCTTAAGCCAAGTAGATCACGCCATACGTAGTACTTCAACCTATAGAGGCCACAAGGATCCTATTAACATCCTAGATCTCAATGTAGAATATTCTACGTAAAATTCGCAAGATTCTCCGCAACAACAGAAATCTCCTCCTCTATCGAGGCCGGCCCAAGCCAACCAGTGGGGTTAACACGCCTAACCTGACGTGTACAATTCTACTACACAAGAATGCTACACAAGTCTATCAGAATACAAATTCCCATGTAATTACGCTCAATTTCTTATTTAAATTCAGCTTAAGTCGCAAGACATTGCCGTAAGTATTATTCAATTCTATATATAGTATACTTCAACTATATATTCCAACAACATGTAATTTCCAATTACAATAAGGTCAAGAGTGTTTACCTCGATAAGCCCAAAATTATCCGAGTTTAAATGTCGATCCCGAGCAAGGTTTAGCTCCTACTCCGCGCCCGACCCGCCTCCAACCAACCCTTAGAAGTTCTAACCAACTTCTACTTATAACTTCAACTACGGGTGATGATTTACTTAGGTTTTCGCTTTTGTGATCGAGGAAGTATAATAGTATTTTCTGGCTTTTGTATGTTGCAACCTTAGGAATACTACAAGGTATTTGGGCCAAGGTATTTGGGCATTATAACAATACTAGAGAGTATTTCTATACCACAAAAGGGGGTATTATACTGAAACAACTAGGTTGTGTGGGATACCCACCACTAACCACTACAAAGTTAGGAAGCTCTCGCCAAAGTGGCCTTCTCAAAGGGGAGTGCGTGGACTAAAGAACAAGAGTGAGGGAGTATTTTGAGACTTAGATAGATTGCTCAAGTGAGGACGAAGAAAGTCTTCAACTTATGGTATTTATAGGTCAAGTGAAGGCCAACCAATGGCCAAGATGAAGACAAGTGTATAGCAAGTGTAAGGCCAAGATTTAGCCACGTGCAACCTTATCCATCTACACAAAAATATCCTACCTAACCCTTGATCAAGGGAAAGGCAAGAAAATCGCCCAAACTAGCCCATTTTTGTTGCCCAACGAGGTGACAAGTGTCACCCTCCCGCTGGTCCAAAATATTTCATCTCTCTGAAAATCCGCAAAAATAATAAATGACATAGCCGGAATTTTCCCTACGTAGTTCGTGGAAACGCTTCGCCGAAACGACTTAATCGTGTCAGGTACAAAGTGAATTTCGCCCTTACACTTTAAGCTTCACTTTCTACGCACGCCCCACGCATACTGAAATACGGTATAACATTCTCCTTCCTTAGAAACATTCGCCCCGAATGTTCCTTCTCAAGACGGATAACGATAAAGTTCCTCCAGCAAGTCGTCAACGCCACACCTGGCCACGAAATAACACATGCGCGCAAATACTTAAATCTAGGCCAACGAGGAACCACCTCGATGATCAAAAAAAAAAAAAAAAAAAAAAAAAAGTTCCCACCAAGGTCTAAAATATACTCCCTTCGCACCTTCATTTCGCAAAAGAAACGATCACACACGTTCACTTCTCCCCTATCTCGCTGTACTTCTTCTAACACTCAACTCTTTCTAGTATCCGCACTCACACTCCCAACGCTCGCTTTCCAACCTCGAGTCACTACCTCCAAACTTGGTCATCTTACTAACCTCGATTTCTCTAAGGCCATTCCCGCCTTCACGAGCCGATTCTCGTCGAACGTATCCACCAACTCTACGATGGTTATCTAAACTTGGCCTAGCATCCTCGTGACCTACCACCGCGTGACCACCTCGACTGACTCTCACCACATTCCGGCCACGGTTGACCCGCGAACGGTCCTCAACCCGACCCGCATCGTGCCAACTTTCTCGCTCGCCCCGCAACATTCTTACTAATTTGCGCCATGAAAGCTACCACTTTCACCTCACACAACCCAATGAATTTCCCACAATACATTTTACGATACCAAGTATTTCAACAAAGACTAACCGTAAGAATCTCTCCTTTAAGACGACCTTACCTCTAAGGTCTCAACATGAAATATTCTAAGGTTCACACTTCCCATGCCCCCATACTTATCCTTCCAACTAACCATGTTTTCTAACTCACAATTAACACAACGCTATTCGCATAGCACATAAATATAAGGTCATCATATCACGCATACAAATCTCAGAGGGTTATGATATACCGGCTACCGCCCACTCTAATCATAGGCCCACTGCAGGCGATAATCAGAGGCGCGATTAACCCGCCATCGATCCGTAGGTCGCTACGCCGCCGGCATTCTCCTATAAGCACGCCTCGTCACATGCCCTCGACGGCCGCAGTGAAACAAGCACCGGAAAAGACGACATTCTCCGACGACGCCGCCACATCGCGGCATACACCGGCGGGACATTAATCGCCGCTAGAACCTACGTAACCTCAGAAACTAAGCCCCGAGCTCACTCAGCTCCCGAATACCCGAACGCCCCAAGATCGTGGAGGACCACTCAGATCGGGCGGAGGTTCATAATTAGCTCGCCGAGGCGCTAGCCGAAGCTACCAGCGACCTCGCTGCTCGCCCTCTTCGCCGATCTCGCCATTCCGCCGACTCTCCGCCTCACCTCCTGGGGCAGCATAAGCTCGCATGCTGGCAATGTCCATGCCCACCAAGAGCTACACCCGAGCAACTCTCGCTAGATAATCGCTGCCCAGTGACATATCGCACTCTATCCTCCATGGTCGCCACTAAAGCGGGACATATCGAGCCAATGAGTCGAACTCACATTATACTTCTAACCGTCCGCCCGCCCCGCTTCAACGCCAAAACTCGTTGCCCGAGCCTCTCTCATCTCGCGAGGTAAGAAATGTGCAAGAAACGCCCGAGAACTCGCTCCAACTCGCTGAAGCGCATGCTCTCCCGACAGCCCCACGAATCAAACCACGATCGCAGATCACGCACTGATGCGAACCTAAGACCACCGACTCGTCTCCGCCTCGATCACTCTCATGATCCGTCAGAATTACCGATGAACTCCTACGGATCATCCTCGTGCCTCACCCATAAAATCAAGTGATACATCTCGTAAAATCCCGTAGTCTCAAATCGTCGCCGGTGAACTACGGTGCCATCGACTGAATCGCCAGATCCAAATTTATCTCATATCTGCCACGACTCGCCAAGAATCGCCATCTCCTTGTACTCATCTCATCTCGCTTCCAGTGTGGGACCGAGGCTCGTGTATCAGAGTTCAGCAGCCATCGCCGCGCTAAACTCACGGTGCCGGGCGTGTCGCAAAACTAGTCGTCAAGCACTATCTGTGTAATCGACCGGCTCGCGCTCGCACTTCTCTCAGATTCACTAACAGCCTCGATCGCTTTGCCTATCCGGGCTCGGTTTTACGCGAGGCATAATCGTAAAGGAAAGGAATACGCCGAGGGTCCAACTTATCACATTTCTAAGGCACGATCTCGTAACGAGAAGAATGGAAACTAATCCTAAATGTCCCGCAAATTCTCGACATAGATGTGGTGCACAACACACCGATAATCAAGACTCTACTAGACACGGTCAGACACTTTTCGAGGACTAATTGCTCGATACCATTTTGTCACGACCAACCTGGCCCGTGGATCGTGCCTTACCCGCACCCTAGTGATACAACATCAGAGAAAATCAGCGGAAATAAAAACATGAACATGAATTAAGAGACATGATAAATAAACAGACCAACCAAAACAATTGCCTTCAGTATATATACATAAATACCCAAACATTTATCCTTTTACTGCATCGCCACAACAAGATTTCATGCACTCTAAGAAGGATAACAACTATGACGGACAGTGGCCCCGCCATACCTCGAATGTACAAGAACCTCTGCACTGTGGTAACATACCAAAGATAAGCCTCCAAGGAACGGCTTCCCAACACGCTGAAATGTGATCCTATAAGCGGATCGACAATGATGTACTCTACCGCAGATGAACGCATTTCCGGCGAGGTCAAGACAATGTGTACCAAGTATGTGAAATCAGAAATATCAGAATGAAATCATAATAGTCTATATAAAGCAGAGACATGTATGATAACCAAACTAAGGCTCACAACATAAAAGCGCCATGTCAAGTCGTGACTCACGCCTCAAAGTCATCCTCATGCCCGTGGAACTCTTCCTCACCGCCGGCCTAAGTACAAATCATGTGATACGATAATGTGTCTCGCCCATCTTATGGACCCAAAGATAGAAACGCTGGATACATTCTGCTCATCCCATGAACCTAGTCGAGTGAAATACATTCTGATGAACCAGAGTCGAGTGAAATACATTCTGACGAACCGAGTCGAGTGAAATACATTCCCGATGGTAGTTCTGGTGAAATACATTCCTGATGAACCTAGAGTCGAGTGAATACATTCCCTGCTCATCCTATGAACCTAAGAGTCGAGTGAAATACATTCCTTGTACAACAAGTCTATCATACGCAAACATAGTCAAGTTACACACAACTTAAAGTACTTTCATTTTATGACAAAGCCCGGGTTTTAACCCTAAAGTACTACATACGTTAAACTTTTTAAAAGATCCATTCCTTTTTCAATAAGTCACCCAATACCCGTAGTATAAGAATAGAGTGACCCATATTTTTAAGTAAACCAACCTACATTCTTTTAAAGTCAAGTAACAACATTCCTTTTCCTAAAGTTTCATTGCCTAGTTTCGCTTACTCAAGTCCCATTTTTGAAAGATTTCATAGTTCATAGTCTTAATCCTTTAAAACATAATTCTCTTTAAACGATTTGAGAAACATATGCCTTATATGTGAATAGGTTATTCTTGTTTATAATCCATCTTATTAAGCAGCCATGATCTAGGACATGTAATATCATTTTGTCTCATCTTAGCTTCTATGCAGATGGAGGTTTCTACTGGTTTTAATAATACTTCATTATTCAATACATTTTCCTCTATTAACGCTGCAGTGGTTTGTCGATACACATTCTGATTTCCAAATCAAGAAACATTATTCCTTTTAAAAAACCAAGTACTCATTACTTACGAACGAGGTTTCACACAAAACTCATATTAATTCATTCAAGTCAAGTCTCTTATCTTTAAGACCAAGTCTCTTAACTTTGAAATTAATAAACCATTCATTTTACCACCCTTAAGACGTTATACCTAACTTCCCATAAAGCTAGTATAACACTTATGTTTTCAAAACCAAGTATTACTCTTCTTTCAAAAAAAGGATTCTTAATCTTTCAAATACTTCAAGTTCTTTACGGTCACACATTAAGTCGCTTATAAGTCAAATCATTGTCTTTAAAACCACAAAACATTTTCATTTACATAAAGTCGTTATAACCAACTTCCCATAAAGTCGCTATAACACTTCCCGCTTTAAAACAACCAAATACGCTTAACACATGTACGCCTACCGCATTACATAGCTCACACATATCATGCTAGAAAAGATAGGAAGAGGTTCACATACCTCGCGACGATTATCGACTAATAGCAAAACGCCCAAGTAACTCCGAACCGCTACTCCTGCCAAGTAGATCACGCCATACGAGTACTTCAACCTATAGAGGCCACAAGGCGCCTATTAACATCCTAGATCTCAATGTAGAATATTCTACGTAAAATTGGCAGCACCTCCCCGCAACAACAGAAATCTCCTCCTCTATCGAGGCCGCTACTAAGCCAACCAGGGGTTAACACGCCTAACCGGATGTGTACAATTCTACTACACAAGAATGCTACACAAGTTCATCAGTAATACACCCCATGTAATTACGTCAGTTATCTTATTTAAATTCAGGCTTAAGTCGCAAGACATTACCGTAAGTATTATTCAATTCTATATATAGTATACTTCAACTATATATTCCAACAACATGTAATTTCCAATTACAATAGAAGGTCAAGAGTGTTTACCTCGATAAGCCCAAAATTATCCGAGTTTAAATGTCGATCCCGAAAGCAAGGTTTAGCTCCTACTCGCGCTCCGACCCGCCCAACCAACTCGTCACGACCCGAACTCGCTGGATCGTGCCTTACCCCTGCACCCTAGTGATACAACATCGAGTAATCACGAACATACAACGATACAAGACATATTATGAAATATGAAACAATAACTGAGAAAACTTTCCTTTCGATATATATAAATAACAACTTTTTCAACATGAACGCTTTAATCCTTTTACAAACCCCGCCCACAACAAAGATTACATGCACTCTAAGAATGATACGACAACAATGGCGGATGACAGGCCCCGCCAAACCCCGAATGTAAACACTTACTACGACAGGACCATACCACCGATAAGCCTCCGAGAAACGAGCTTCCAACCGCTAAACTGGACTCGAGCTAGGATCAACGATCGTGTACTTCAACTCGCAGATGAACGCAGCTTCGGGCGAGGTCAAGATAACAGTACCGAGTATGTGAAACTAAAAATATCAGAAATGAAATCATAATAGTCTATAAAGCAGAGACATGTATGATAAGCAAACTACGCTCACAACAAATAAGCAAATATGTCAAGTCGTGGACTCACGCCTCAAAGTTATCACAATAAAACCGCACGGCAAGTACGAAGGCATAGCCGACTACTAAGACCCACAGCATCTAAAATACCACAAATCAGATCCCGAGGTCTTCTGCATCGCACCACATGATCGGCCGCCACTCGCCCGCAATATCAATGCTAGGCCTATCCTCGAACTCTCGCAGCTCCGCATAGGTCACACACGGACCGCATGAGGTATTCTCGATCACGGTCCTGCATCACCGAGGTATACCCCGCATCGGCGCAAATAACCTCGGATCCGCCTAGGCTCCCGCAACCCGCATAGTCTCAAAAGACCGCATAGTCTCACAGACCGCATAGGAATCCCCGCATCAGCAACACCGAATGATCAATCTCGAGCAACCGCAGACTGTGATAGTCACGAGGACCGTGATAGCCGTAAAGACCCGCATCAAGGGTGGTAAGCCCTGATAATAAGTCAAAGCGGTTATGGATACAATAACAAGATAACCGCTTAACGCTTAACAACGTAAGCACAACAAGAACGACTCCTTACATCACGATCACACAAGATACTAACACACGAGATCCTAACATGTTTACTTATCACATCAACAAGAAAGTATTTACAAGGCTATCTCAAACCAACACAATCAAGTTATTCACACAAGGTACTTTACGCTAACAAGTTCGCATCTATCCCTAAAGTACTTCATACATTAAAGCTTTTAAAAGATCCATTGCTTTCACATAAGTCACACAATACCCGTAGTATAAAATAGAGTGATCATTTTTTAAGTAAACCAAAACACTTACCTTTGTAAAATCAAGTAACAACATTATTTTCCAAACGCTCAAGTTTGCCTAATTTCAAATGTTCACGCTTCTTATTTTAAAAGGTTTCGTAGTTCATAGTCTTATTCATTTAAGAATATAATTCTCTTTTCAACAACTGAGACATAAGCCTTATATGGAAGTAGGATATTCTTGTTTATAACAATCTTATTACAAAGAAATGCATGATCTAGAAATATCATTTTGTCTCATCTTAGCTTCTATGCAGATTGAGGTTTCTACCGGTTTTATTAATACTTAATTAGTCAAAACATTTCTTTTATTAACGCCGCAGTTGGTTTGTCGATACACATTCCGATTTCCAAATCAAGAAACATTCTAAGCCGTTATACCTAACTTCCCATAAAGCTAGTATTACTCTTAAGTTTTCAAAACCAAGTATTACTTCTTTTCAAAATGATTCAAAATCTTTGAAATACTTCAAGTTCTTTATTAACACATAACAAGCCGCTTATAGTTCAAATCACCTTTTAAGAATCCACAAGTATTTTCTTATCAACATAAAGCTATTATAACCAACTTCCCATAAAGCCGTTATAACACTTTATGTTTTAAACCAATCAACTACATTTAGCACACGACGCTCACCGTACTACATAGTTCACACATATCATGCTAGAAGAGATAGGAAGAGGTTCACATACCTCGCGACGAGCATCGACTAACAGCAAAACGCCCAAGTACTTCAAACCGCTTCGCTACTCTTAGCCGCAGATCGCGCCATACGTAGTACTTCAACCTATAAGGCCACGCGCGCTTTATTAACATTTAGATCCCTTCAGAACATTCTACGTAAAATTCGGCAAAGACTTCCCGCAACAAACAGAAATCTCCTCCTCTATCTGGCCGCCATCAAGCCAACCGTGGGGTTCATACATCTAACCCGAACGGTACAATTCTACTCCACAAGATTACTACACAAGACTACCGTAATACACCCCCTATGTAATTACAGCTCATTTCTTCAGCTTAAGTCAAAAGACATTGCTAACTAACTACGCTCATTCTATATATAGTATACTTCAACTATATATTCTAACAATATGTAATTTCCAATTACAATAGAGGACAAGATAATTACCTCGATAAGCCCATAATTATCCAAGTATAAAGTCGATCCCGGCAATCGCTTAGCTCCAACTCCGAGCGCCCAACCCGCTCTAAACCACCCTTAGAAGTTCTAACTAACTTCTACACAATACTCCAACGGACTATGGAGATTTTCCTGTGGTTTCGCTCAGATCGACGGAAGTATAATAGTATTTCTGGCTTTTCATAGTATAACCTTAGAATACAACAAGGTATACGCTAAGGTAATTGGGCATTATAACAATACTGAGAGTATTTCTACACCACAAAAAGTGGGGGTATTATACCAAAACACTAGCAGTGGGGTACACTGGCTAGCACCCTAGTGGGGTGCTCTGGCCACATGGGGAGGCCTGGCCGAACTCAACACAAGTGGAGGAGAAGGAGAGCTTTCAAGACTTAGGCAAATTTATGGATGAATTAGTCTTCAAAGTGGCGGTATTTATAGGTCAAGTGAAGGCCAACCAACGGCCAAGATCTTGCCAAGTGCAAGGCAAGTGTAGGCCAAGATTTAGATGTCAGCGCGGGTCCCACTTATCAATCAACACACAAAAATATCCTACCAACTAATGCACATCTTTCGGCCAAGCTACCTCCCATCACTACACCAACTTGAGGGTGACAAGTTTCTCCCTCTCGTTGGTCCAAAATGTTTCGTCTCTCGTAAAAATCCGCAAAAATTAAAATGACATAGCCGAAATTCCCTACGAAAGTCGTGGAAAACGCTTCGCCGAAAACGACTCTAACCGTGTCAGGAACAAAGTTAATTCGCCAAGCCTAATTCTCAAGTTCAAATTTCTACGCACGCCCCACGCATATACCGAAAACGGTATAACATTCTCCTCCTTAGAAACATTCGCCCGAATGTTCCTTCTAAGTCTCAAACAAACGCGGCGCCAAGATAGTCTTCACTACCATACTTACGAAACAATCTCGCCACAATGGCCACGTAAACAATCGCAAGAAAATACTTACATCCAAGGCCACGAGGAATCACCTCTAACATCACCACAAACACCTCTCTCCGGGGTCTAAAATATACTTCCTCCACCTTTTTCCAAACAAAAGAGATGATACCACTTTTGTCACTTTGCCGCGAGGTTCACTCCGGCGACCCAACAAATGGTACCGCCGCACGCGATCCTCGAGGCCGACGTGACACTCAACTCTACCACATTTCGACATCGCTTCGCCCAAAACTCTGGTTACTATCTCTAACGTGGTCATCATTAATCGGGAACACTGATGGATTCCGATACTTTCCGAACATAACAATACAAAAGATCGACGTATCGCTTCCTAAGTCTGACAAGAAAGCTAACATATAGCAACCCGCCTATTCGCCACATGGACTTAAAAGGCCCAAAACAACTCGCTAAGTTTCTCTGCTTTTTCCAAAGCTCGCCACACCTAACTGGTGGTACTTTCAAGAAGACCGACCGCCAACTCGAACTCTAAGCGCCGCCGCCGATTATCCGCACGATTTCTCCGAGCCGCCGTAACTTCTTCTAGACAAGCTTTCACTATCCACATTACCGGAACAAGCTCAACCAATCGTTCAACCTTGCCAACATCGAACCAATCGACCGGAACTTACACTTCCGCCTTACAAGGCTTCATAAGGCGACATCCGAAAGCACCAAATGGTAGCTTAAACGCCTCTCTACAGAGACAACAATCCCTACAACTACCCCTCAAATCCACACACCGCCCGAGGGCGAACGCGATTCGAGACTCACCGAAGTTCTTAACCTTGCCTCGTAAAACTTCCGTAAACAAAACAGCCGCAACTGGCTCCACTGTCGCCATAAGGTGAAGGTAGGCACCACGCAGCCTTACAACCTTTCTCGATAACATCAACACCGCCGAGTAAACGGCCCTCTGTAAGATAAGACGGCCGACCTCCTTCGCCCGACCATCGTCGAACGCATCCACGAACTCGCACGTGTTAACTAAGCTCGCCTAACACCCTCACAACTCCTAACACAAGCGCGACCACCACAACCTAACCCCACCACTAAAACCTACCGCTGGTTGACCGCAACGTGGCCTCAACCCGACCCGAATGCGCACAATACTAGCTCCCGATCCGAACAATCTCACTAATCACGCTTCAAAACCTAGCGTCTTCTATCTCGACTACCCTCTTTCAAATCACGCTACTCGTGACTTATCCCACAACCATAGCTCACGCGCACTATGCACCGATAAGGATCAACATAACCATACGCCTTTTACTCTAGACGACCTTACCTCTAAGGTCTCTACGTAACAAAACTCTAAGGTTCACACCTTCTATCCCCCCAAATCTTACTTCGTTAACCCACCATGATCTCTAATCACAACTAACACACCGCTATCGTAACATAGCACTTAAGGTATACTCACCTTATCACATAAACAAAACTCTGTAGGTTAAAGATATATCTATATCATCGCTTCACTCCTTAGTCGCTCTAATCAAACCCGCCTGCAGGCGATAGCCAAGAAAGGTGACGAACTACCCACCGATCCCGGCGCCGAGTCCTCCTACTAGGTCACCCATTCGACACATGGCCCGACGCCACAGTACAACAAGTACCTACTAAAAGACGACATTCCCTAGATGACGCTCGCCACACTGAATCGAAACCCCGGAGTTCACTAACTCTCGTGATACCCCGAACGCCCCGAATCTCGCGAGGACCTCTCTCGTGACCGCGGACGGCATAATCTAATCGGCCGCGAGGTGACTCACCAAAGTTACCAGCGACCTTGCCGCTCGCCCTCTTCTCGTTGTCCTTCGTTAATCCATCGATCTCTACGCTTGCTCACGCGCATAAGCCCACTCACGTGCCATGCTCAAGCCCAATCAAGAATTACTCGCACAACCTCTCTTAAAAAGTCATCAAGACTCGCGTACATCGTATACTCTCCGTAGTCAAATCCATAATTAGTAAATGTGGTTGTTCTTAGCAATCTATATTCTCTGCTCCTGGCCGCGAACCGGCGTTCAAATATCACGGCCGCAGAGAATCGCCGCCTGCATAAACTCACGGGCTAGTGACGCCGCAGTAACTCCCGAATGAAATACCACCTAAGGTGATAATTGGGCCCGTGCCCACGTGAACCCTCTCAGATTTACTCGCAGCCTCGGCCGCTTTGCCCCCGGGCCCGGTTGCCACGCGAGGCATAACGATAAGTGGAAATAATTTCGCCGAGGTCCAACTTACAACACAGCCTCTAAGGCACGATCTCGTGAGTGAGAAGAATAGAAACCAATCCTAAATACCCTATAGCCTCCTCGATTATCGCGTGGTGCACAACACACCGATAATCAAGACACTATCGATACGGTTCAGACACTTTCCGAGGATTAATCGCCTCGATACCACTTTTGTCACGACCGAACTCGGGCCCAAGGATCGTGCCTTACCCCGAACCCTAGTGATACAACATCGAGTAATCACGAACATACAACGATACAAGACATATTATGAAATATGAAACAATAACTGAGAAAACTTCGCTTTCTAAGATATATATAAATAACAACTTTTCAACATGAATGCTTTAATCCCTTTTACAAACCCCGCCTACAACAAAGATTACACTCTAAGAATGATACGATAACAATGGCGGACAGGCCCCGCCAAACCCCGAATGTAAACACGCATTTCACGACAGGGACCATACCACCGATAAGCCTCCGAGAAACGGAGCTTCCCAATCCAAATCACGGACTCGAGAGCTAGGATCAACGATCGTGTACTCAACTCGCAAAGATGAACGCAGCCTCAAGCGAGGTCAAGACAACAATTTAGTATGTGAAACTAAAAATATCAAATGAAATCATAATAGTCTATAAAGCAGAGACATGTATGATAAGCAAACTACGCTCACAACAAATAAGCAAATATGTCAAGTCGTGACTCACGCCTCAAAGTTATCACAATAAAACCGCACGGCAAGTACGGCATAGCCGACTACTAAGACCCACGCACTAAAAATACCACAAATCGTATCCCGAGGTCTTTCTAGACCGCACTACATGATCGGCCGCCACTCGCCCGCAATATCAACGCGCGCCTATCCTCGAACTCTCGCACCCGCATAGGTCACACACGACCCGCATGAGGTATTCTCGAATCACGGTCCTGCATCACCGAGGTATACCCCGCATCGGGCGCATAACCTCGGATCCGCCTAGGCTCCCGCAACCCGCATAGTCTCAAAAGACCGCATAGTCTCAACAGCACCGCATAGGAATCCCCGCATCGTGCTAAACACCGAATGATCAATCCCGAGCTACCGCGACTGCATAGTCACGAGGACCGTGATAGCCGTAAAGACCGATCAAGCGTGGCAAGCCCTGTATAATAAGTCAGCCGGTATGTGATACAATAACAAGATAACCGCTTAACGCTTAACAACGTAAGCACAACAAGAACGACCCCCTTACATCACGATCACACAAGATACTAACACACGTAGATCCTAACATGTTTACTTATCACATCAACAAGAAAGTATTTACAAGGCTATCTCAAACCAACACAATCAAGTTATTCACACAAGGTACTTTACGCTAACAAGTTCGTATCTATCCCTAAAGTACTTCATACATTAAAGCTTTTAAAAGATCCATTGCTTTCTACATAAGTCACACAATACCCGTAGTATAAAATAGAGTGATCATTTTTAAGTAAACTAAAACACTTACCTTTGTAAAATCAAGTAACAACATTATTTTCCAAACGCTCAAGTTTGCCTAATTTCAAATGTTCACGCTTCTTATTTTAAAAAGGTTTCGTAGTTCATAGTCTTATTCATTTAAGAATATAATTCTCTTTTCAACAACTGGGAGACATAAGCCTTATAATGGAAGTAGATATTCTGTTTATAACAATCTTATTACAAACAGCATGATCTAGAAATATCATTTTGTCTCATCTTAGCTTCTATGCATTTGAGGTTTCTACCGTTTTATTAATACTTAATTAGTCAAAACATTTTTTATTAACGCCGCAGTTGGTTTGTCGATACACATTCTGATTTCAAATCAAGAAACATTCTTAAGCCGTTATACCTAACTTCCCATAAAGCTAGTATTACTCTTAAGTTTTCAAAACTAAGTATTACTTCTTCTTTCAAAATGATTCAAAATCTTTTGAAATACTTCAAGTTCTTTATTAACACATAACAAGCCAGTTATAGTTCAAATCAGTTACCTTTTAAGAATCCACAAGTATTTTCTTATCAACATAAAGCTATTATAACCAACTTCCCATAAAGCCGTTATAACACTTTATGCTTTAAACCAATCAACTACATTTAGCACACGACGCCTACCGCATTACATAGTTCACACATATCATGCTGTAAGAGATATAAGAGGTTCACATACCTCGCGACGAGTATCGACTAATAGCAAAACGCCCAAGTACTTCAAACCGCCGGCTACTCCCAGCCGCAGATCGCGCCATACGTAGTACTTCAACCTATAAGGCCACAAGGCGCTATTAACATTTAGATCCCTTCAGAGAACATTCTACGTAAAATTCGCAAAGACTCTCCCCGCAACAACGAAAATCTCCTCCTCTATCGGCCGCCATCAAGCCAACCAAGTGGGTTCATACATCTAACCCGAACGGTACAATTCTACTCCACAAGATTACTACACAAGACTACCAGAATACACCCATGTAATTACAGCTCGCTTCTTCAGCTTAAGTCAAAAGACATCGCCAACTAACTACGCTCAGCTTCTATATATAGTATACTTCAACTATATATTTTAACAATATGTAATTTCCAATTACAATAGAGGACAAGATAATTACCTCGATAAGCCCATAATTATCCAAGTATAAAGTCGATCCCGGCAATCGCTTAGCTCCAACTCCGAGCGCTCCAACCCGCTCTAAACCACCCTTAGAAGTTCTAACCAACTTCTACACAATACTCCAACTGACTATGGAGATTTTCCTGTGGTTTGCCAGGATCGACTGGAAGTATAATAGTATTTCGGCTTTTCGTAGTATAACCTTAGAATACAACAAGGTATACGGCTAAGGTAATTGGGCATTATAACAATACTGAGAGTATTTCTACACCACAAAAAGTGGGGTATTATACCAAAACACTAGTCAGTGGGTACACTCTGGCTAGCACCCCTAGAGTGGGGTGCTCTCGGCCACATGGGAGGCCCTGGCCGAACTCAACACAAGTGGAGGGAGAAGGAGAGCTTTCAAGACTTAGGCAAATTTATGGATGAATTAGTCTTCAAAGCGCGGTATTTATAGGTCAAGGCCAACCAATGGCCAAGATCTTGCCAAGTGCAAGGCAAGTGTAGGCCAAGATTTAGACAAGTGTGCTGGTCCCACTTATCAATCAACACACAAAAATATCCTACCAACTAATGCACATCTTTCGCCAAGCTACCGCCATCACTCCACCAACTCGGCGGTGACAAGTGTCGCCTCTCGCTGGTCCAAAATGTTTCGCCTCTAAAAATCCGCAAAATTAAAAATGACATAGCCGAAATTCCCTACGAAAGTCGGAAAACGCTTCGCCGAAAAACGACTCTAACCGGTGTCAGAACAGTTAATTCGCCAAGCCTAATTCTCAAGTTCAAATTTTCTACGCACGCCCCACGCATATACCGAAAACGGTATAACATTCTCCTTCCTTAGAAACATTCGCCCCGAATGTTCCTTCTAAGTCTCAAACAAACGCGCGCCAAGATAGTCTTCACTACCATACTTACGAAACAATCTCGCCACAATGGCCACGTAAACAATCACAAGCAAAATACTTACATCCAAGGCCACGAGGAATCACCTCTAACATCACCACAAACACCTCTCCGGTCTAAAATATACTTCTCCACCTTTTTCCAAACAAAAGAGATGATACCACTTTTGTCACTTTGCCGCGAGGTTCACTCCCGACCAACAAATGGTACCGGCCGCATGCGATCCCCGAGGCGACGACACTAACTCTTACCACATTTCGACATCGCTTCGCCTAAAACTCGGGTTACTATCTCTAACGTGGTCATCATTAATCGAACACTGACGGATCTCCGATACTTTCCGAACATAACAATACAAAAGACCGGACGACGCTTCCTAAGTCGGACGGCAAAGCTAACATATAGGCAACTCCGCCTATTCGCCACATGGACTTAAAAAGGCCCAAAACAACTCGCTAAGTTTCTCGCTTTTTCCAAAGCTCGCCACACCTAATCCGGTGGTACTTTCAAGAAGACCGACCAACTCAACTCTAAGCTGCCGCCGATTATCCGCACGATTTCTCCGAGCCGCCGTAACTTCTTCTAGACAAGCTTCACTATCCACATACCGGAACAAGCTCAACTAATCGTTCAACCTTGCCAACATCGAACCAATCGACCAAGAACTTACACTTCCGCCTCAAGGCTTCATAAGGCGACATCCGAGCACCAAATGGTAGCTTAAACGCTTCCTCTACAGAGACAACAATCCCTACAACTACCCCTCAAATCCACACACCGCCCGAGGGCGAACGCGATTCTCGAGACTCACCAGTTCTTAACCTTGCTCGTAAAACTTCCAGAACAAAACAGCCGCAACTGGCTCCACTGTCGCCATATAAGCGAAGGTAGGCACCACGCAGCCTTACAACCTTTCTCGATAACATCAACATCGCCGAGTAAACGGCCTTGCTAAGATAAGACGGCCGACCTCCTTCGCCCGACCATCGGTCGAACGATCCACGAACTCGCACACTGTTAACTAAGCTCGCCTAACACCTCACAACTCCTAACACAAGGCGACCACCACAACCTAACCCCACCACTAAACCTACCGCTGGTCGACCCGCAACGCGGCCTCAACCCGACCCAAGAATGCGCACAATACTAGCTCCCGATCCGAACAATCTCACTAATCACGCTTCAAAACCCAGCGGTCTTCTATCTCGACTACCCTCTTTCAAATCACGCTACTCAGTGACTTATCCCACAACCATAGCTCACGGCACTACGCACCCGATAAGGATCAACATAACCATACGCCTTTTACTCTAGACGACCTTACCTCTAAGGTCTCTACGTAACAAAACTCTAAGGTTCACACCTTCTATCCCCAAATCTTACTCGTTAACCCACCATGATCTCTAATCACAACTAACACACCGCTATCGTAACATAGCACTTAAGGTATACTCACCTTATCACATAAACAAAACTCTGTAGGGTTAAAGATATATCTATATCTACCGCTTCACTCCTTAGTCGTCTAATCAAACCCGCCTGCAGGCGCATAGCTAAGGAAGGTGACGAACTACCCACCGATCCTGAAGGCTGAGTCCTCCTACTAGGTCACCCATTCGACACATGGCCCTGACGGCCACAGGTACAACAAGTACCGACTAAAAGACGACATTCCCTAGGATGACGCTCACACACATTGAATCGAAAACCCCGAGTTCTCACCAACTCCCCGCATACCCCGAACGCCTGAATCTCGCGGAGACCTCTCGCATCCGCGGACGTGCATAATCTAATCACGCGAGGTGACTCGCCAAAGTTACCAAAGCGACCTTGCCGCTCGCCCTTCTCGTTGTCCTTCGTTAATCCATCGATCTCTACGTTTCTTGGCCTGCTGCGCATAAGCCCGACCACAGGCCCGGAGAAGATAGAGCTCCTGACACCAAAGTAAAGATCCTAAGGATGCGGATCTAGCACTCGCTTCCTTAATCGCGGCATGAACGCAGCTTCAAGGAGGTCGCATAACAGGTACCAAGTATTTGAAACTGTAAAGTACTTTAAATGAAATCGTATCATTTTAAAACCAATTTTGCAAATATGTACGAGACAACCAATGTTACCGCACATAGTGCCACATCACAAACAAGAGCAATAATAGGTAAATCAGAATGTGTCTTTTCTAGGCCGCGAATGATCGGCAAGGCCAATCGCCCATAGATCATTACGCATGCCTAATCTCGACTCGCACCGCATAGCCACCTAGGCCCGCATGAGGTATTCCCGCATCGAGGGTAGCTACTCCTGCATCGCCCCGACTCTCGTAGTCCGCATGGCCACATAGACCGCATGCAGGTATTCCCCACACACTAACCTCGAACTCTCGTAGTTCGCATAGGTCCCCGACCCGCACGAGGCATCCTCGTGACGGGGCAGCTTAACCCCAGATAACATGTCAAGAGGCGAGTGGTATAATACTAACATAACGGCTTATCGTTAAACAACATAAGCACAATAAGAATAACCTCTTTATACAAACGTTACAAGACACTAACACACATAGCATCATAATATGTCTACTCATCCAAACATCTTACTATACTTACTGTAAATCAATACAAGTCTTTCATAAACACATAAGTAAACTGCCTTTTATCATTCTTAAGTCGTTATACCTAACTTCCCATAAAGCTAGTATAACTCTTAAGCTTTTGTTTAAAACCAAGTATTACTCTTCTTTCAAAAATGATTCATAATTCTTTTGAAATACTTCAAGATTCTTATTATTTAGACTCAAGTCAAAAGACGCCAAGTAAAACCATGTTCGCTTAACACACGACGCTCACCGCATTATATATATATTTTAAAATATCATGCTCAAGAGGATAGGAAGAATCACATACCTCCTCGGCAAATCCACCGCCAAGTCGAATATGTCGCGCAGAGTATCAACCTATAATAGTCAAATACGCCTATCAACGCCTAGACTACTCGTAGAATATTCTAAGGCATGTTCTTAATTCTACTAAAATCGCAGCACTTCCCTACCCGCCATACTACACAAGTTCATCAGAATACAAATCCTATGTAAGTACAGCTCAATCTTCTTTAATATGCTTCTATACGATGTAATTACAGTTCAATTCTCTTCTGTAATATCATTCTATGTAATTACAGTTCCATTCTCTTCTTTAATATCCTTCTATGTATCTTATACTTATCTCTATACTACTACAGTATGTAATCTTCAATTACAATAGAAGGATAAGATTATTTACCTCGATAAGCCCAAAATTATCCAAGATATAAGTCGATCCTGAGCAAGGTTTAGCTCCTAACTGCACGCCCAATCCGCCTCCAAGAAACCCTTAGAAGTTTCTACACAACTTCTACTTACTACTTCAACCAACTATGAAGTTTCTCCTGTGGTTTCGCTTAGTGACTAAAGGAAGTATAGTAGTATTTTCCTGCTCTAAGTATAGAGGTAACTTTGGAAATACTACAAGGGATCAAGCTAAGGTATTTGGGAATAGTAACAATACTTTGAGAGATTTTTCTATCAAAGTGGTGTTTCTGCCAGAACACTCAAGAGAGTGAGACTTGGACTAAAAACTACTAAGAGAGGAGGATTTTGAGACTTGGAAATTGTTTTGTGGATGAAGAATTCTTTGCAACTTGTGGGTATTTATAGACTTTCAAGGCCAAGATTCAAGACGTGGATGGTGGAGATTTGGACATGTGCTACCTTATCCATCTACTCCATAAATATCTAGCAAACATTGACCAAAGGTTTATGGCCTTTTAAACACAAAAAACGTGCCAAGAATCGTCCCCCATTTCCGCTAACTCGGCGTGACACGCCGCCTCTCATTGGTCCAAAATATTTTATCTCTCTGAAAATCCGTGAAAATTATAAATGTCGAACTGTAATTTTCCCTTCGCAAGGTTCGGAAAACTTTTCGCTTAAAAATAATTCTTTTCGCTGGTCAGGCACAATTTTCGCCCCTTGCCTACTTAAGGATTAAACTTCAGACGCACGCCTCACATACATACTGAAATACGGTATAACATTTTCCTCTCTCTTAGAAACATTCGTCCGAATGCTCCTTCCCAAGACAGATAACGATAAAGTTCCTCATAACTTAAATAGCTTTGCAAATGCCACACATGGCCACAATACAACACTTAAGCAAATATGTCAATGAAAATTTACAAGTAGGAAAGTGAGTTACCCGAGGTGCTGGGAAAAGTGAGGATACCTCCGCTCATGTCCTCCTCTCGCTTCCCACGCCATCTCCTCCCGCTCGCTCCTCCATAAGACCTTGACTAAGCCACATACTTCGCCTCGCAACCTCCTAACTCGACGACGAGTATCGCTACGGACTCTCTCATACGATAATGTCACGACCAACCCGGCCCGTGATCGTGCCTTACCCTGCACCCTAGTGATACAACATCGTGAGAAAATCAGCGAAATAAAAACATGAACATGAATTAAGAGACAAGATAAATAAACAAAGCAACCAAAACAAATTGCCTTTCATCATATATACATAAATACCCAATAGCTTATCCTTTTTACAAACCCCGCCACAACAAAGGCATGCACTTAAGATTTTTACACAAATTTATGACGATGTGGCCCCGCCATACCTCGAATGTATAAGAATCTACTGCACTGTGGTAACATACCAAAAGATAAGCCTCCAAGGAACTGAGCTTCCCAATACGCTAAAGGTGATCCTAAAAGCAGGATCGATACCATGTACCTTTACTCGCAGATGAACGCAGCTTCGGCGAGGTCAAGATAACAGTACCAAGTATGTGAAATCAGAAATACTGAATGAAATCATAATAGTCTATATAAAGCAGAGACATGTATGATAACCAAACTACGCTCACAACATAGAAGCCATGTCAAGTCGTGACTCACGCCTCAAAGTCATCCTCACGCCTGGAACTTCTTCCTCACCGCCAGCCTAGGTACAAATCATGTGATACGATATGTGTCGCCCATCTTATGGACCCAATATAGAAACGTGGAATACATTCTCTGATGAACCAGAGTCGCTGAAATACATTCTGACGAACCTGAGTCAAGCGATATACATTCCTGACGAACCAGAGTCGAGTGAAATACATTCTGATGAACCTAATCAAGTGAAATACATTCCCTGATGACCCGTAATCAAGTGAAATACATTCCTGATGACCCAGAATCAAGTGAAATACATTCCTGATGACCTTAATCAAGTGAAATACATTCCTGACGACCCTAATCAAGTGAAATACATTCCTGATGACCCAGAATCAAGTGAAATACATTCCTGATTTGAGCCAGAGTCGAGTAGAACACATGATTTGCACAACAAGGCTATCACACGAATATGGTCAAGTTTCATAACAACAAGCATAAGCAAGTTACGCACGACTCAAGGTACTTTCATGTTATGTCAAAGTCCTGATTTTAACCTTAAAGTACTACGTCCATAAATTCCTTTTAAGATCCATTTCTTTTACAAAGGTCACCCGATACCCGTAGTATAAAATTTGAATGACTAACATTGTTAAGTAAACCAAAATGCTTTCCTTTGTAAAATCAAGTAACAACCTTATTTTCCAAACGTTCAAGTTTGCCAAATTTCAATGCTCAAGTTTCTCATTTTAGAAAAAGGTTTCAGAGTTCATAGTTTTAAATCCTTTAAAACATAATTCTCCTTTAAACGCTTTGAGAAACCTATGTCCTATAAGTGAGTAGGTTATTCTTGTTTATAATCAATCTTATTAAGCAAACATGATCTAGGAAATGTCATTTTGTCTCATCTTAGCTTCTATGCATGGAAGTTTCTACCGTTTTAATAATACTAAATCTGTCCAAAACATTTCTTTTATTAACGCCGCAGTTGGTTTGTCGACACATTCTCGATTTCCAAATCAAGAAACATTTTTAAGCCGTTATACCTAACTTCCCATAAAGCTAGTATAACTCTTAAGTTTCCAAAACCAAGTATTACTTCTTCTCTCAAAATGATTCAAAATCTTTTGAAATACTTCAAGTTCTTTATTATCACATAGCCACCAGCTTATAGTTCAAATCACTTACTCTTAAAAACCACAAGTACTTTCTTACCTACATAAAGTCGTTATAACTAACTTCCCATAAAGCCGTTATAACACTTTATGTTTCAAACCAATCAAATACATTAAACATATGTACGCTCACCGTACTACATAGTTATACACATATCATGCTAGAACAGATAGAAGAGGTTCACATACCTCGCGACGATTATCGACTAATAGCAAAACGCCCAAGTACTTCAAACCGCTTGGCCACACTCTCGCCAAGCTGATCACCCACACGTAGTACTACAACCTATAGAGGCCACAAAGCGCCTATTAATATCTTTAGATCCCGACGAGAATATTCTACGTAAAATTGGCAAAGACTCTCCCCGCAACAACAGAAATCTCCTCCTCTATCGAGGCCGCCACCAAGCCAACCAGTGGGTTAACACGCCTAACCGGACGTACAATTCTACTACACAAGAATGTTACACAAGTTCATCTGTAATACACCCATGTAATTACGTCAGCTTTCTTTAAATTCAGCTTAAGTCGCAAGACATCGCCGTAAGTATTATTCAGCTTAAGTCAAAAGACATCATTGTAAGTATGTTCAGTTCTATATATAGTATACTTAACTATATACTCCTACAACATGTAATTTCCAATTACAAATGTAAGGTCAAGAATATTTACCTCGATAAGCCCAAAATTATCCGAGTTTAATGTCGCTTCCCGAGCAAGGTTTAGCTCCTACTCCGAGTGCTCCAATCCGCCTCCAAGAAACCCTTAGAAGTTCTACGCAACTTCTACTTATAACTTCAACTACGTGAAGATTTCCTTAGGGTTTTGTTTGTGGCTAAAGGAAGTATAATAGTATTTTCTGGCTTTTGTATAAGTGTAACTCGGGAATACTACAAGGTATTTGGGCTAAGGTATTTGGGCATTATAACAATACTAGAGAGTATTTCTATACCACAAAAGGGGGTATTTATACGAGGCAACTATGCTAGGGGTACCCTACCAAAACACCACAAAGGGAGGGGGTGGCTCTCGCCAAGGGCTCTCAAAGGGGGAGGCTATTGACGATATTAACTCACAAAGGGGGACAGATTTCAAGACTTGAAAATGATTTTTGGACGAAGAAAGTTCATCAACTAAGTGGTATTTATAAAGTCAAGCCATGGCCAACCAATGGCCAAGATGAAGACAAGTGTGGTGCAAGTGTAGGTTAGATTTCCACCATGTGTACCTTATCCATCTACCACACAACTTGCACAAAATATCCTACCAACTAAAGCCCTTTTTCGCCCACCATTGTCGCCCCATTTGTTCCAATGCGAGGGTGACACATGCCACCCTCCCGTTAGTCCACAATGTTTCGCCTCTCTAAAAATCCGCAAAAATTATAAATGACATAGCCGGAATTTTTCCTACGAAAGTCGTGGAAACGCTTTCACGTAAAAACGACTCTATTCGCACTTGTGCACAATTTTCAACCTAGCCAAGTCTTAAGGCAAAAATTTAATACGCACGCCTCACGCATATTACTCAAAATACGGTATAACATTCTCCTTCCTTAGAAACATTCGTCCCGAATGTTCCTTCTCAAGGCGATAAAGATGAAGTTCTTCTAACAAGTTTCCACCGCCACACATGGCCACAAACATAACACACGCTCTTCTTCCTTACTGCCGTGCCTCCTCGATCACTTGAACTCTTCTAGTATACGCACCATACTCCAGCCATCGCTTAGTTTCCAAAACTTTGAGTCACCACCTCCAAACTTGGTCATCTACTAGCCTCAATCTTCCTTAAGGCCATTCCCGCCTTCACGATCCGCTCGTCGAACATATCCACGAACTCATACGATGGTTACCAAAACTGGGCCTAGCACTCGTGACTCCTACCACCGCGGGACCACCCAGAGCTGACCCCACTCGAACAGATGCGGTTGGCCCGCAACACGGCCCCAACCCGACCCATCGCCGCGCCAACTCGCTTCCGACACGTAACAATCTTGTTAAATCACATCATGAAAGATACCACTTTCATTTACCCAACCTGTGACTTATCACACAATACTTTCTAGGCATAAAATGCACTCGACAAGGATCACTGCAAAATCTTGTACCCAAGACGGCCTTACATCTAAGGTCTCAATCAGAATATTCTAAGGTTCATCATTCCTCACCCCTGTGCTTACCCTTTTTCCCCAACCAGTTCCTAAATCACATTTTAGCACAAAGCTATCCGAACATAACACCTAACACATTAACATAACATCAAAACATACAAGCCTCTAGAGGTTAAGGATATACCGGTTACCGCTTCCACTCTAATCGTAAGTCCACCGCAGGCGCATAATCGTAGGCGGCGAACCCGCCATCGATCCGCAGGTCGCGCTGCCGCCGCATTTCTCCTATAAGCACGCCTTCGTCACATGGCTCGACGGCCGCAGCGAAGCAAGCACCAGCAAAGATGACATTTCCCGATGATGTTTGCCACATCGCGCACACCGGCGGGACGTGAATCTCGCTGGCTAACCCATGATATCTGCGGAACCAAGCCCCGAGCTCACTCAGCCCCGAATACCCGAACGCCCCGACGATCGCTGGGGACCACTGCATCGTGGAGGTACATAACTAGATCGCGGCCGAGGCGGTCCGCCTCGAAGTTACCAGCGACCTCGCGCTGCTCGCCTCTTCGCCGATCTCGCCATTCCGCCGACCTCTCCGTGCCTCACAACCCAGTGCATGAGCTTGCACGCGGCAATGTCCATGCCCTACCAAGAGCTACACCCGCATAAGCTCTCGCCAAGTAATCGCCCACCCGGACGAGCGTGTACTGGCCCTCCATATCACCCACCACAGCTGGAACATACCGAAGCAATGAGTCGAACTCACATTGTACTTCTAACCGCTCGCCCGCCCCGCCAACGCCAAAAATTGTTTACCCGAGCCCTCTCATCTCGCGAGGCAAGAAATGTGCAAGAAATGCCTCGAGAACTCGCTCCCAAATCGCTGGAAGTGCATGCTCTTCCCGACAGCCTCACGATCAAACTACCAATCGCAGATCACGCACTGATGCGAACCCAATACCACCGACTCGCTCGAGGCTCGATCACTCATGATCCGTCAGAGCCGCTTGATAAACTCCCGAGGGTCGCCTCGCCTCTCGATCCATAGAACACGCGAGGCTACAACTCGTGAAGTCCCGTGAGCCTCAAACCGCTCGCCGGTGAACTACGGTGCATCGGGCCGGAATCGCCGATTCAAATTTATCTCATATCTGCCACGACCGCCAGAATCGCCATCTCCTTGTACTTATCTCATCGGCCCAGCCGCGGACCGAGGCTCAGTATCAGAGTCTCAGCAGCCCATCGCCGCGCTTAAACTCACTGGTGCCGGGCGGCCGCGAAACCCGGGCCTGGCACTGCTCGTGCATCGACGGCTCGCGCTCGCATTTCTCAGATTCGCCAGCTTCCTCGATCGCTTTGCCTATCTGGGCTCAAGGTTTTACGCGAGGCATAATCGTAAAGGAAAGGAATACGCCGAGGGTCCAATTTATCACACACTCTAAGGCACGATCTCGTAACGGTAAGAATGGAAACTAATCCTAAATGTCTTATAGCCTCCTCGATTATAGATGTGGTGCACAACACACCGATAATCAAGACTCTACTAGACACGGCTCAGACACTTTCCGAGGACTAATCGCTCGATACCACTTTTGTCACGACCCAACCTGCCCGTGGATCGTGCCTTACCCTGCACCCTAGTGATACAACATCGTAGAAAATCAGGAAATAAAATCATGAACATGTATTAAGAGACAATATAAATAAACAGTCCAACCAAAACAGTTGCCTTCATCATATATACATAAATAGCCTAACATTTATCCTTTTTACAAACCCCGCCACAATAAAGGCTATAGACTTCTAAGATTTTTACAATACTATGACGACAGGCTCCCGCCATACCCCGAATGTATAAGAATCTGCTGCACTGTGGTAACATACCAAAAGATAAGCCTCCAAGGAACGGAGCTTCCCAATACGCCAAAGGTGATCCTAAAGCGAGGATCGACACCGATGTACCTTTTACTCATGCAGATTTAACGCAGCTTCCGGGGAGGTCAAGATAACAGTACCAAGTATGTGAAATCAGAAATATCAGAAATGAAATCATAATAGTCTATATAAAGCAGAGACATGTATGATAACCAAACTACGCTCACAACATAGAAGGCCATGTCAAGTCGTGACTCACGCCTCAAAGTCATCCTCACGCCCGTGGAACTTCTTCCTCACCGCAGCCTAGGTACAAATCATGTGATACGATAATGTGTCTCGCCCATCTTATGGACCCAATATAGAAACGTGTGGAATACATTCTGATGAACCTAGAGTCGGAAATACATTCGGATGAACCGTAGTCAAGTGATATACATTCCTGATGAACCAGAGTCGAGTGAAATACATTCCTGATGAACCTAATCAAGTGAAATACATTCTGATGACCTAATCAAGTGAAATACATTCCCGGATGACCCTAATCAAGTGAAATACATTCCTGATGACCCAGAATCAAGTGAAATACATTCCTGATGACCCAGAATCAAGTGAAATACATTCCTGATGACCCAGAATCAAGTGAAATACATTCCTGATGAGCCGGAGTCGAGTAGAACACAAGATTTGCACAACAAGGCTATCACACGTAACATGGTCAAGTTTCATAACAACAAGCATAAGCAAGTTACGCACGACTCAAGGTACTTTCATGTTATGTCAAAGTCTGGATTTTAACCTTAAAGTACTACGTCCGTTAAATTCCTTTTAAGATCCATTTCTTTTACAAAGGTCACCCGATACCCGTAGTATAAAATTTGAATGACTAACATTGTTAAGTAAACCAAAATGCTTTCCTTTGTAAAATCAAGTAACAACCTTATTTTCCAAACGTTCAAGTTTGCCAAATTTCGAATGCTCAAGTTTCTCATTTTAGAAAAGGTTTCAGAGTTCATAGTTTTAAATCCTTTAAAACATAATTCTCCTTTAAACGTTTTGAGAAACCTATGTCCTATAAGTGAGTAGGTTATTCTTGTTTATAATCAATCTTATTAAGCAGCCATGATCTAGGAAATGTCATTTTGTCTCATCTTAGCTTCTATGCAGATGGAAGTTTCTACTGGTTTTAATAATACTAAATCTGGCCCAAAACATTTCCTTTATTAACGCTGCAGTTGGTTTGTCGATACACATTCGATTTCCAAATCAAGAAACATTTTTAAGCCGTTATACCTAACTTCCCATAAAGCTAGTATAACTCTTAAGTTTCCAAAACCAAGTATTACTTCTTCTCTCAAAATGATTCAAAATCTTTGAAATACTTCAAGTTCTTTATTATCACATAGCCACCAGCTTATAGTTCAAATCGGCTACCTCTTAAAAACCACAAGTACTTTCTTACCTACATAAAGTCATATAACTAACTTCCCATAAAGCCGTTATAACACTTTATGTTTCAAACCAATCAAATACATTAAACATATGTACGCTCACCGTACTACATAGTTATACACATATCATGCTAGAACAGATAGGAAGAGGTTCACATACCGCGACGATTATCGACTAATAGCAAAACGCTCCAAGTACTCAAACCGCTTGGCCACACTCACCAAGCGATCACTCCACACGTAGTACTACAACCTATAGAGGCCACAAAGCGCCTATTAATATCTTTAGATCCCGACGTAGAATATTCTACGAAAATTGGCAAAGACTCTCCCGCAACAACAGAAATCTCCTCCTCTATCGAGGCCGGCTACCAAGCCAACCAGGGGGGGGGGGTTAACACGTCTAACCGGACGTGTACAATTCTACTACACAGTAATGTTACACAAGTCTACTGTAATACAGTCCTATGTAATTACAGTTCAGTTCTCTTCTTTAAATTCAGGCTTAAGTCGCAAGACATTGCCGTAAGTATTATTCAGGCTTAAGTCAAAAGACATTGCCGTAAGTATGTTCAGTTCTATATATAGTATACTTAACTATATACTCCTACAACATGTAATTTCCAATTACAACAGAAGGTCAAGAATGTTTACCTCGATAAGCCCAAAATTATCCGAGTTTAATGTCGCTCCTGAGCAAGGTTTAGCTCCTACTCCGAGTGCTCCAATCCGCTCCAAGAAACCCTTAGAAGTTCTACGCAACTTCTACTTATAACTTCAACTACGGGTGAAGATTTCCTTAGGGTTTCGTTTTGTGGCTAAAGGGAAGTATAATAGTATTTTCTGGGCTTTTGTATAAGTGTAACCTTGGGAATACTACAAGGTATTTGGGCCAAGGTATTTGGGCATTATAACAATACTAGGAGAGTATTTCTATACCACAAAAGGGGGGGTATTTATACGAGGCAACAATGCTAGTGGGGGTACCCCACTGCAAAACACCACAAAGGGAGGGGGTGGCTCTCGCCAAGGGCTCTCAAAGGGGTAGGGGCTATTGACGATATTAACTCACAAAGGGAGAGATTTCAAGACTTGAAAATGATTTTTGGATGAAGAAAGTTCATCAACTAAGGGGGTATTTATAGGTCAAGCCATGGCCAACCAATGGCCAAGATGAAGACAAGTGTGGTGCAAGTGTAGGGTTAGATTTCCACCATGTGTACCTTATCCATCTACCACACAACTTGCACAAAATATCCTACCAACTAAAGCCCTCTTTTTCGTCACCATTGTCGCCCATTTGTTCCAATGCGAGGGTGACACATGTCACCCTCCCGCTGGTCCACAATGTTTCATCTCTCGGAAAAATCCGCAAAAATTATAAATGACATAGCCGGAATTTTTCCTACGAAAGCTGTGGAAACGTTTCGTCAGAAAACGACTCTATTCGGCACTTGTGCACAATTTTCGAACCTAGCCAAGTCTTAAGGCAAAAAAAAATTTAATACGTACGCCCTCACGTACATACTCTGAAAATACGGGGTATAACAGATAACCCCTCGGTCACCTGGACATCGTCAATCGGGTGTACTCTAGATGGATCCCCGATACATCTCCTCAGCATAGAAACATGAAAAACCGGATGCACTGCCTCCAGATCGGACGGTAGATCCAACTCATAGGCAACCTTGCCTACCCTGCGGACAATCTGATAAGGCCCAATGTACCTTGGGCTGAGCTTCCCTTTCTTCCCAAACCTCATCACACCCTTCATGGGTGACACCTTCAGGAAAACCCAATCATCAACCTCAAACTCCAGATGCCGACGACGATGATCTGCATACGACTTCTGTCGACTCTGAGCTGTCAATAACCGCTCCTGGATAAGCTTCACCTTATCCACTGCCTGCTGTATCAAGTCCGGTCCCACTAACTGCACCTCGCCCACATCAAACCAGCCTATCGGCGATCTGCACTTCCTCTCATACAAGGCCTCATAAGGTGTCATTTGAATACTGGAGTGGTAGCTATTATTATATGCATACTCAACTAGAGGCAAATGATCCTCCCAGCTACCCCTGAAATCAATAACACAGGCTCATAGCATATCCTCAAGAGTCTGGATAGTACGCTCCGCCTGTCCGTCCGTCTGAGGGTGGAATGCAGTACTGAGGCTCACCTGCGTCCCTAATCCCTTCTGGAAAGACCTCCAGAAGTTAGCCAAACCGGGCTCTCGGTCGATATGATAGAAACAGGACTCCATGCGGCCTCACGATCTCTCGGATGTAAAGTCGGCATAATCCTCACCAAAAGTCGTCGATCGGAAGAAAGTGGGCTGATTTCGCCACCGCCGACGATAACCTGATAGAATCATGCTTCCTCTGAGTGCGAGGTAATCCTGTGATAAAGTCCATGTTGATCACCTCCCACTTCCAGGTCGGGATCTCTATCATCTGCAATAATCCACCATGCCTCTGGTGCTCTACCTTACCGTGACAACACGCACCGAGCAACAAACTCGCAACGCCCTCGCCGTCATCCCACCAATACACAGATCCGAGGTCGTGGTACATCTTTGTCGACCGGATGGATAGAGTAACCGCGCTTTGTGCTTCCTAGAACTCTGCCAAGTCCCGCAATATCTGGAACACACAACCCGCCTCAAACCTTAGCACCCCATCAGTGCTACCTCAAAAGGACCTTCCTCACGAAGAGTCAGACACGATACCGTGTCAACACCGATCCTCAAATCGTTGCTTCACCTCCTCGACGATGGAAGACTCGGCAACCTCTCGGACTTGAACCCCACTACTATCAGAATCAAACAATCGGACTCCAAGGCTCGCTAGCTGATGCAACTCGCGGACCATGCCCCTCCTCTCTGGCTGCACATCTGATAGACTCCCCATCGACCTATGACTAAGGGCATCTGCCACAACATTGGCCTTCCCTGGGTGAGTACAGGATATCGACATCATAATCCTTGAGTAACTCTAACCACCGCCTGCCGTAAGTTCGGCTCCTCTGGTGAAGATATATCGAGGCTCTTGTGGTCGGTAAATATCCACACGAACCCCGCATACAAATAGTGCCTCCAGATCTTGAGGTGTGAATCATCGCTACCAACTCCAAATCATGGGTGGGGTAGTTCCTATGCTTCTTAAGTTGTCGAGATCGTATGCTATAACCTTGCCTCGCCGTGATCAACACACATCCAAGCCCGATGCCCGACGATCACAATACACCACATAGCCGTAGGCCCTCGGAAGAGTAAGAACTGGGCGGCCGCCCTCTCCTTCATGCCGGAAACCCCGCTCACAAGCATCACCATCGAAACTTAGATCCCTTCGAGTCACTTTAGTCAAAGGTGTCAAATAGAAGCAAACTTCTCCACGAACCTCCGATAGTAACTCGCAAGGCCCGTAAAGTTGCGCACTGCCGGAGTAGTAGGTCTAGGCCAACTCGATCGCCTCGATCTTGGCCGTATCCACCCGAATACCATCACCCTACAATGTGCCCAAGAAAAGCCACCAAGCCAACCAAAACTCACATTTGGAAAACTTGGCGTATAATCGCTGGTCTGGAGAACTCTCAAAGATCCTCAAATGCTTCGCATGCTCCCGCTCGAGCGAATAAACCAAGATGTCATCAATGAATACTATCACAAACGTATCCAAAATAGCTTGAACACTCGGTTCATCAAATCCATAAATACCACGAGCATTGGTCAAACCGAAAGACATGACCACTGAACTCATAGTGCTCAGACGTCCTAATGCAGTCCTGGGACATCCGCCTCTCTTACTCGCACTGATGATAGCCGATCGCAGATCAATCTTGGAGAAACATATCGCACCGCAATCGTCGAACAAATCATCAATCCCGGGAAGGGTATCGTTCTTAATGGTCACCTTGTTCACCGTCAGATCAACACACATGCGCTGGCCCCGCCCTTCTTCTTCACGAACAATACCGGCGCTCCCGGGGAGAAACACTAGGCCTGATGAAGCCCTTCTCCAAAGAAATCTCTCACCGATCCTTCAGTCTCTCAACTCGGCGGTGCCATTCTCAGATGGCGGAATGGAAATAGCCGAGTGTCCGTAGCACATCGATACAAAAACTCTATCTCCTCTAAGGAGGATACCCGAGGTCGTCTGAAACACATCCGGGAACTCTCGACCATCGAATCGATCAAAATCTGCACCGCAGTGATCAAACACCCGAATGAGATGGTAGATATACCCTTCGCACCATCTTCCTAGCCTGAGGTAAGAAATAAACCTACCGGGCGACACGTTGTTCCTCCTACTCAATAACCGGCTCCCCAGGAAACTGGAACCGTACCACTCTCTCCCTGCAGTCTACATTGGCATAGCAAAAAGCTAGCCAATCCATACCCATGATCACATCAAAATCAGTCATGTCCAACTCTATCAAGTCGGCTAGGGTCTGACGACTGCATAAAGTCACTGGGCAAGCCCGATATACCCGTCGAGCTACCACCGAATCACCCATTGGCGTAGCTACCTCGAAAGGGTCTATGGACTCAGGCTCTATCCCTATCCTACTAGCAATAAGGGGAGATATATAGGACAGAGTAGAACCCGGATCTATCAAGGCATACACGTCACAACAAGAAACTGATAAAGTACTGGCGACATCCGGCGATGCCTCTGGTCTTGGCGGGGCCGGAGCATAAATGCGGTTCGAGGACCGCCAGAATCGGGACCGCGCCACGACCTCCGCCGCAACTCATCGTCCATGAGTACCGCCCCGGTGAGTAATCGTAGGAGATGAAGAAGACCGGTGAAAGACCGTAGTCGACTCTACCATCTGGCGCGCGCTTCGGACAGCCTCGCAAAGTGACCGCTGGGCCGCAAGTGAAACAAACTCGTAGTAGTACCACAATTCCGTAATGGGATCTACCGACGGCCACCGAGGGGTGGTCCCGTCGGTTAGCACTCTGCTACCCTCGACGTCCCAAGTCCCGGGGCCGTGGTCTGCCTCAAGACGGTGTAGGAGTGCTCGAGGGCCGTGGTGCAAATCTAGATCGCCACGAGGCCGCCCACCCCAGAGCTACCAAAAGACCGCCGCCCCGCCTTTTTCTCGCTGTCACAACCCGCCGCCTCTACGCTCCTCGCATCCAAGTGCATGAGCCTGCATGCGGGCAATGTCCATGCCCGGCTGAAGAGCTACACCTGCGCAAGACTCTGCCATATAATCATCTAGCCCGGTGACGTAGCGGTGCACCGCCCTCCATATTCGCTACCAACGCCGACATATCGAGCCAACGAGTCGAACTCCACGCGTTTCAATCAGGCGCCTCTCGCCTCAAGATCAAAATCATCGGCCCGCGTTTCCTCATCTGTGGCGGTGAGAAATGCCTCAGAGAACTCGTCCCATATTGCTGGAGGTGCATGCTCTCTTCGGGATAGCTCCCACGAATCAAACCAATCGACTGCGGTATCACGCAGCCGATGCGCACCGAAGATAACGGACTCGGTCTCCGAAGCCTTGATCACTCGCATTGTTACACCCCGTAATTACAATACATGTTTTAAGAACGTAAGTAAGAACTCACAAGTGTTAAGATTTGAGACTTGTAAAAATTTATCGGAAATATGAAATTTTCGGAAAACGTTTTGTTGTGACGAATGGGAGGGAGACACGTGTCACCCCCCCTTATTGATGCCTTGGTCGAATTAGGCATGGCCATAATGGTCATTGACCATAGTCTTGGATGACTAAGTCTTGCAACTTGTAGCTTGATAATCTTGACTAAGTCAAAGGACCCACAAGGTCTTGATATTTAATAAGAGCTTATCCTAGCCACCCAAATGGTTGTATCTTGACCCTCCAAGGTGCTATTTAATAATACTAGTAGCAAGAGTGAGCTTAACACTTAGAAAAATTTCTTGAAAATTTGAAGAACTCTTGGAGAGCTCTCGGGTTCCCTCTCTTTGAAAAGGAAAAAAATTTGTTTCTTGTCCATTTAACTCCACACTTTAAACCAAGGTTCTTGAGGGTAGTGTAAGCATATCTCAATAGAAAAATCTTGGAAAAGATAGTTTACTGTTAGTCGCAAAACGAAAACCTAGTTGTCTTTCTAGGTTTTGTTTGGAGATTTGAAGGATTTTTGTTGGTGTTGTTCTAAGGGTCTCAACAAGCGGATTGAAGTATCTTGGAGAGGCTCTAAACTACTAAGGAGCGACTTCGGATTGGAGTTGGATTAAGGTTCATTGAGGTATAATCTTGTCTTTTAAAGGTGTTACAAGATTATATATTTATATTGTTGTTGTTAGCTTTACATGTTGCTAGCATGAAGTTGATATGTTGAAGTTTATATGTATTATGGATTTCTTGTAGCTTAAATCCGAAATGTTATACAAGCCACTTGAAGATTTGATTACTAATTGGTCGTTTATTAGAAATCGTCGCATGTCACTTACTTGAAGATTATGGTAGTTATAATCAAATGCGACTTGATATCATGTTATGCTACCATTTGGATTGAAATGGAAATTGGATAAGAATTGGTATTGTTGTATTCATTATGGCCGAAAATTGGACTAGTAGTTGTATTAGTTTGTTATCGTTTGTGGGGCGGAATTTTACACGTCTAGTAGGCGTGTAATCCCCTATTGATTAATTGCTTTGATTGTGCCTTAAATGTGGCGTGTTTGGTTATTGTATTCGGCCTTGAAAAAGGTGGCAAAGTGAGTAGAAACAAAGGAGGTGCTGTCCGATTTTCCGTAGAATTTAGCGACTTGACACTTATAATATTCTACGTTTGAAGAAAGGCTTTAATAGATGTATTGTGAATATTATAGGTTGACATACTACGGGCGGGACTTTGTACTTGGCAAGTGGTTGACCCGGCAAGGTATGTAGAACTTTTCCTATCCTTTGAGCATGTCTAGTTACACGTATATAGTACGGTAGACGTACAAGATCTTGATATCCTTTACTAGTTTATTGAATAGCCAAGTCGAGTGAGTTAGGATATTAACTCGCTTCTTTGAAAGTATTAAGGATGTCTTAAGTTTTATTAAAGTTAAGGGACTTGAAGAGTTTTAAAGTATGGGATACTTGTTTCGTTGAAAACGTATAAGTCCCTTGGATAGGAAATTGCACTTGACTAAGGTATAAAGTGAATATAACGACTTTATGGGGAGTTGGTTATATTGGCTTTATGGATAGAATAATGTCTTGTTTTAATGAAAGGCAATTTGATTTTAAGGCATCAATTGCCAAAGGTTTTATAAGAAAATGAGTCACTTGATTTAAAAACCTAACTTTATTTCTAAGGGTGTTGTGACTTGCCTTGAAATGTAATTTGGACTTGATACTAGGATTAATGGTATCTTGGAAGTTTTTCTACTAAAAAGGAGTCATTTGTTTTAAAGAGTAGAAGCACGTAGTACTTGGGTTAAATTCCCAGATTTTTATAAAAGACATGTTAGTGCCTTAGGTAAACTAAAGTGAGAGTGTATATAAACAAGAATAATAAGAAGTTAGGGGATTTCTTAACTTGCTTATGTATTGTATGATAAGCCGATAGTGCTTATGTTATGTGTGATAGCCGGATTTGTGTTGTGATATATTATTCGTTACGGGGTCATTCCCCGGAATTGTGGCATTTGCATATTCCGTGGATTTGCTACCCACGATGCGAGGAATACCTCATGCGAGTCCGTAAGGGCTTATGCGGGTGAAATAGTCCCATGCGGGTCCACCTATGCGAGGAATACCTCACGCGAGTCCGTAAGGGCTTACGCGGTGAAATAGTCCCATGCGAGGAATACCTCACGCGGGTCCACGTGACCTATGCGGGTGAAATAGTCCCAGGAGTAGGATTGCTAAATGATACTGCTGGCGGGTGGTCCTGCTTTGATCATGAGCTTCCTATTTTATATTGTAAGGAAACTACTATTTACTCTCATTGTTAGTAAGGCACAGTGTACTGTAATTTGATTATCATACATGTCTCCGGCTTTGATTTAGACTTATGATGTAATTACGATTTTCCGCTTTACATACTTGATACATATCAGGTAATCGACTTCCTGGGCCGCTCATGCCGCAGAAAGTGGTAAGGTGGTGGATCCTCATACTTAGGATCACTTATCAGACGTCAGAAGCTCCATTTCTCCGGAGGCTTGTCTCTTTTGGTACATTCTTTCCCTGATGTTGTAGATTTATGTACATTCGTGGTATGGCGGCCCCGCCCCGCCACAGTTGTTATTCCTAGAGGTCTGTATTCACATATGTGGTTGGGCTGTAAGAACTGAGTTGTACAGTTGTACTTTTGATTATGTTTATATTATGGAAGACGGCCTTATCGGCTAGCCTGTGATGTCTTTTGTTTACACATATGTTATGATTGTGTATGTTCCGCTGCTATTCTCTGATGTATACAACGGTGCCTGTAGGCACCGCCGCGCCCGGTCGGGTCGTGACAAAAGTGGTATCGAGCGATTAGTCCTGAAAGTGCTTCAGATCGTGTCTAGTAGAGTCTTGATTATAGGTGTTGTGCACCACATCTATAATCGTGAGGTCACAGACATTTAGGATTGGTTTCCATTCTTCTCTCTCGAGATCGTGCAAGAGATCTGTCTTATTAGGTTGAATCCTCTCCGACCTAGTCTTATGAAATGTATATGCCTCCACGAAGGCGACCAGGCCCGTAGGGCAAGGCAAAGCAGAGGAGTCGCTAGCGGTACTAAGAGGGTTACACTGCTCAGTACGACTATACCCGAGGTAGTAGGAGGGTCGGCGAGTTCACCACGCCAAAGATTAGAGTAGAGCGGCAAGAGCTCCAGAGGTTCCTGCACGAGCCTCCAGCCCGCACCGGTGCCGAGTATAGAGACTACGGGAGCGATCCGATTATTGACCAAGATAGTAGTCGGGCAACGCCGACAGAGCAGCACCACCCAGAGCCGACATGGCCATGGATTAGGGATTTTCTGGGTTGTCATCCACCTGAGTTTTATGGTTCGAGGTCTGAGGAGGATCCGCAGGAGTTCATTCGGCAGCTACAGCGGACCATGCAGGTTCTTAGGGCTTCTGAGACAGAGTCTGTTATGTTAGCCTCCTACCGGTTACGCGATATTGCGTTGAACTGGTTTGAGTCGTGGTTGCTTTCGAGAGATGATGATGCCCTTCCAGCTGTTTGGGAGGAGTTTACAGAGGCCTTCATGGATCACTTTTTGCCTCCTGAGATGAAGAGAGCCCGGCAGACAGATTCTTGACCTTGAGGCGTAACCGAGGACTATCGCAGAGTATAGCTTGAGTTTGACTCTGGCCGATATGCATACTATTGTACCGACATGGCGGATAGGGTTCATCGTTATGTGATGGGGCTAGACCGTCATATGATTACCGCATGCTCAGCGTGGCTCTTCAGCCCGGTATGGACATCGCCAGGATGCAGGCCTATGCGCAGTGGATAGAGGATAGAGAGAGAGAGGACCAGATTGACTCGTGCCACCCAAGAGGCTGTGACAAAGGTCTCGTGGCGGGTCGAGGCGGACAGCCTCAGCAGCAGACTGGGTCCACATACCAGCCAGCACAGAGTGTTCCATCACGGTTTTCTGGCAGGAGGTCTGATCACCAGTCATTCAGAGCGGTCGTGGCTCCGGACTTGAGGTTCCAAGGAGGCAGAGATCGTCGCCGATCGAGGCCACCTACACCTCGGTGTGCTCGATGTGGTAGATCGCACCTGTGCGAGTGTCGTGTTCCCGCAGAGGTTGTTACTGTGGCCACCGCCATTTGAAGAGGATTGTCCGCCGAGAGGCGACGGTGGTGGTACAAATGCACCGCGGTGATCGGGCCCGGGTCTTCCTCTCGCTCAGGTTATGCGCCCGAGGCGTGGTACTCACGACGCGCAGCCGCGTAGAGGTCGTGGTGGTGGTTCCAGCCTAGCGGTCCACGTAACCGCATATATTCATTAGCCAGCCACCGCCAGATCGGAGGTTTCCGACGCCGCCTGCAGTACATTATTGATTTCATGATGACGTTTATGCTTTGATAGATCCGTGTTCTACCTTGTCCTATGTGTCCTCTTATCGGGTAGAATCGGGATAGAGCCGTGTCGATAGAGCCTTTGAGGTAGCTACGCCAATGGGAGATTCGTGTTAGCGGCGGGTATATAGAGGTTGTCCAGTTGTTTATTTACAATCGCCGCACTTGCAGACTTGATAGAGTCGAGATGACAGATTTTGATGTCATTACGGTACGGATGGTCGGGCTTCGTTATGCCAACGCTGACCGTAGGGACAGTTGGTTCGGTTCCAGCTTCGCGAGACGCTTATCGAGTGGAAGCGGCAACACAAAGACGCCGAGGGGTAGGTTTTTTTCTTACCTCAAGGCTAGGAAGATGGTGCGAAAGGATACATCTATCATCCGTTCGTATTTGATACGAGGCCGAGGTGCCGCTTCTTCGCCAAGACTGGTTAGGAGTTTCCACGTGTTCCCGCATGATCTTCCGTATCCTCATGAGAGGAGATTGAGTTTTGTATTGACACGCTGCGCACACTCGACCTATTTCCATTCCGCCATACAGACGGCACCCGCCGAGTTGAGGAGTCAAGGACCACCAAAGATTTGGCCGAGAAAGGCTTTATCGTGCCTAGTGTATCTCCCGGGAGCGCCTGTTGTTCGTGAAGAAGAAGGATGGGACGCCGCAGATGTGTGTTGATTACAGCAATGAATAAGGTAACCATTAAGAATAGTACCCTCCCGTGATTGATGACTTGTTTGACCACTGCAAGTGCGAGGTGTTTTCAAAGATAGACTCGCGGTCCGGTTATCATCGTGCACGAGTTCGAGAGACGACATCCCAAAGATCGCATTCAGACCTAGATGGGCACTATGAGTTCGTGGTTATGTCTTTCGGTTTGACCAACGCCCAGCGGTATTTATGGATTTGATTAACCGTGTTCAAGCCATTTTTGGATACGTTGTGATAGTATTCATCATGACATCCCGTTTATTCACGGACAGAGCAGGAGCATGCAAATCACTTGAGGACGGTACTTGGGGTTCTCCGGAACCGCCAGTTATTCGCCAAGTTCTCCAAGTGTGAGTTTTGGTTGGCCTCTGGCATTCCCGGGCATATTATCGGGGCCGATGGTGTTCGTGGATACGCAAAGATCGAGGCGCCAAGTCTTGGCCGAGACCTACTACTCCGACCGAGGTGCGATTTTCTTAGGGTCGTGTGGTATTATCGTAGGTTTGTGAGCGCTTTGTTTGCCAAAGACCGCTGACTAGGTCGACTCGTGGCGCCAAGTTCCAGCCGATGAGGTCATGAGAGGGTTTCCATTCAAGGAAAGATTGACTACACTCGGTTCTTACTCTTCCCGGCGGGTCGACGGCACGTGATCTATTGTGATGCCTCTGCATCGGGCTAGGTGTGTTTTGACGCAAAGACGGCAAGGTTATAGCCTATGCTTCCCTAGCGGAGGCATGAGAGGAATTACCCTACCCATGACTTAGAGTCGCCGCAGCTATGCATGCCTCAAGATATGGAGACATTATTTGTAATGGGGTTCATGTGGATATTTATACGCACCACAAGAGCCTCCAGATATCTTCAGCAGAGGAGTCGAACTTGGCTGCGAGACGGTGGTTAGAGTTGCTGAAAGATTATGATGTTGATATTCTATACCATCCGGGGAAGGCCAACGTAGTTGTTGATGCCTTGAGTAGTAGATCGACGGGAGCCCGCCGAGGTACGGCAGAGAGACAGGACATGGTCCGTCAAATCCACCAGTTAGCGAGCCTTGGGGTTCGATTGATCGATACCGACGATAGCGGGGTACGGGTTCGTGAGGTTGCCGAGTCTTCAATCGTTGATGAGGTGAAGAGGCGACAGTTTGATGACCCAGTGTTTGTACGGTATAGAGATGTAGCTCTTCGGGAGGAGAAGAGTCTATTCGAGGTAGCGCCTGATGGGGAGCTGAGATTTGAGGGCCGGCTGTGTGTTACCGATGTGTCAGGACTTCGTCAGTAGATTCTGGGGGAGGCACATAGTGCTCGTTATTCTATTCATCCGGGGTCGACCAAGATGTACCATGACCTCAGATGTTTGTATTGGTGGGATGGCCTGAAGAGGGACGTGGCAGGTTTTGTTGCACAGTGTCCCAATTGCCAGGGGTCAAGGTCGAGCACCAGAGGCCCAGTGGATTATTGCAGGCTATTGAGATTCCGACTTGGAAGTGGGAGGTGATCAACATGGACTTTGTTACAGGGTTACCTCGCACTCGCAGGAAGTGCGACTCCATTTGGGTTATTGTTGACAGTCGACGAAATCAGCCCATTTCCTTCCATCAGACGACGCTTACCGAGACTATGCCAGATTATACATCGAGAGATTGTGAGGTCGCATGGTGTCCCCGTGTCGATTATATCCGATAGGAGCCTGGGCATTTACTAACTGGAGGTCTTTCCAGAAGGGTTTAGGGACACAGGTGAGTCTCAGTACAACATTTCATCCTCAGACTGACGGGCAGGCAGAGCGTACTATCCAGACACTTGAGGATATGCTGCGGGCCTGCGTGATTGATTTCGTGGTAGCTGGAGGATCATTTGCCTCTTGTGGAGTTTTTACAACAACAAATACCATTCCAAAGATACGATGGCGCCATACGAGGCTTTTTATGGGCGGAAATGCAGTCGCCGATTGGTTGGTTCGACGTGGGCGAGGTGCGATTAGTTGGCCTGCATTTGGTACAGCGCCGTGGATAAGGTGAAGCTTATCCAGAGAGATCGTTAGCACTGCAGTCGATGTAAGTCTTATGCGGATAATCGGCGCCGCATTTGGAGTTTCGTGCAGACGATTGGGTCTTCTTGAAGGTGTCACCCATGGCGGTGTGATGAGATTCGGTAGAAGGAAACTCAACCCAAGGTACATCGGGCCCTACCAGATCGTCCGTAGAGTGGGTAAGGTTGCCTACGAGTTGGATCTGCCATCAGAGTTAGAGGCGGTACATCCGGTCTTCCATGTTTCTATATTGCGAGTGTATCTGATCCAAATGAGAGTTTTCTCGCTAGTGAGGTCCAGTGACAGAGGGGTTATCGATGAGGAGAGTCCCATAGCGATACTCGATCGCAGTCAGCGATCAGGACCAAGGATGTAGCTTCCACAAAGTCCCGTGGAGGAATGATAACCGGAGGAGATGACTGGGAAGCGGAGGAGGACATGTTGAGGAAGTATCCTCACTTATTTCCTATACCTTCGTGTAATTCATCTTCCTTACTTGTCAAGTTTTAATTGAAGTATCTCTTTTGCTTAAATGCTTTTATGTGGCCATGTGTGGCATTTTTGGTATGTCGGGGTTGTGAAAGGAAACTATGTCGCAAATTGACTCCGAAAGAACATTCGGGGATGAATGTTTCTAATGGGGAAATAATGTTACACCCCGTAATTACAGGACATGTTTTAAGAACGTAAGTAAGAACTCACAAGTGTTAAGATTTGAGACTTGTAAAAATTTATCGGAAATATGAAATTTTCGGAAAACGTTTTGTTGTGACGAATGGGAGGGCGACACGTGTCACCCCCCTTAGTGATGCCTTGGTCGAATTAGGCATGGCCATAATGGTCATTGACCATAGTCTTGGATGACTAAGTCTTGCAACTTGTAGCTTGATAATCTTGACTAAGTCAAAGGACCAACAAGGTCTTGATATTTAATAAGAGCTTATCCTAGCCACCCAAATGGTTGTATCTTGACCCTCCAAGGTGCTATTTAATACTACTAGTAGCAAGAGTGAGCTTAACACTTAGAAAAATTTCTTGAAAATTTGAAGAACTCTTGGAGAGCTCTCGGGTTCCCTCTCTTTGAAAAGGAAAAAAATTTGTTTCTTGTCCATTTAACTCCACACTTTAAACCAAGGTTCTTGAGGGTAGTGTAAGCATATCTCAATAGAAAAATCTTGGAAAAAGATAGTTTACGGGTTAGTCGCAAAACGAAAACCTAGTTGTCTTTCTATGTTTTGTTTGGAGATTTGAAGGATTTTTGTTGGTGTTGTTCTAAGGGTCTCAACAAGCGGATTGAAGTATCTTGGAGAGGCTCTAAACTACTAAGGAGCGACTTCGGATTGGAGTTGGATTAAGGTTCATTGAGGTATAATCTTGTCTTTTAAAGGTGTTACAAGATTATATATTTATATTGTTGTTGTTAGCTTTACATGTTGCTAGCATGAAGTTGATATGTTCAAGTTTATAAGTATTATGGATTGCTTGTAGCTTAAATCCGAAATGTTAAACAAGCCACTTGAAGATTTGATTACTAATTGGTCGTTTATTAGAAATCGTCGCATGTCACTTACTTGAAGATTATGGTAGTTATAATCAAATGCGACTTGATATCAGGTTGTGCTACCAATTTGGATTGAAATGGAAATTGGATAAGAATTGGTATTGTTGTATTCATTATGGCCGAAAATTGGACTAGTAGTTGTATTAGTTTGTTATCGTTGGGGCGGAATTTTACACGCCTAGGCGTGTAATCCCCTATTGATTAATTGCTTTGATTGTGCCTTAAATGTGGCGTGTTTGGTTATTGTATTAGGCCTTGAAAAAGGTGGCAAAGTGAGTAGAAACAAAGGAGGTGCTGTCCGATTTTCCGTAGAATTTAGCGACTTGACACTTATAATATTCTACGTCAAGAAAGGCTTTAATAGACGTATTGTGAATATTATAGGTTGACATACTACGGGAGGGACTTTGTACTTGGCAAGTGGTTTATTATACCCCGTAGTTCTAGGGTAGATATGTGAGGATGTACGTACGAGAATACGACAGAAATTTTGGAAAGAATGAAAGATGTGATTTTTCGACGGAAAAGCTTTCCTGCTTTGTGAAGAAAAGGTTCGTTAACGGGAATTGGATTCCCAGATTTGGTATTTGGACTTCTTGGATTATATTAGAATTTTGAGATTTTATTTTCTAAATGGTCACGTAGGCCCACTGAGAAATTTACGCTTTGTGGGGCCCACTTTGTTTTTGAGATTTTCAGATTTTGGATATTTTCTAAGACGAAATATTTTGCAGTAAGGGCGACACGTAACCCCCTTGTGTGGCCACGTGGACCGAATTGGACAAGTGGCTAGCCACTGTCCTCGCCGAACGCCCAACACTGAAGCTCATTTCATGGCCATGTGGTGTGGGACCCACAGACACATGGCCCAATATTGACCACCCACTTGACTTGATCATGGCCCTTGAATCCTCTATATATACCCCATTAGCTTGAAGACTAATTTCATCCCTCACTTGAATACTTTCCAAGGCAAAATACTCCCTCCCTTTGTAGTTGCTTTTTCGTCCCCCTCCCCCACTTGAGTAGAAATACTTTGTGTATTGTAGTATAATCCCAAATACCTTGGCCTAGTATCCCTAGTAGATCTCCAAAGTTATTTCAATACTAGGAGCCCGGAAATACTACTTTATTCCAATAGTCGCTAAACGAAACCCTAGAAAAATCTTCATAGCTTGGTTGAAGTGTTAAGGGAAGTTGTTTAGAAACTTCTAAGGGTTGTTTGGAGCGGGTTGGAGCGTAAGGAGTTTGGAGCTAAACGTTGCTCAGGATCGACTTATAAACTTGGATAATTTTGGGCTTATCGAGGTAATGATCTACGCCCCTATTGTAATCGGATATTACACGTCAGTAGTAGTTATACTTGACTATGTTATATTGGAAGGATGATTATAAAGGATTGAATCAGATTTACATTGACCGCATTTACAAAGAGACTTGTGTAGTATTATTGTGAAGTAATTGAACACGCCCGTTAGACGGTAATCCTCGGAGTTGTTGGCCCGTAGCGCCTGCAGTGAGGAGATTTATGTGATAATGTGTGGGAGGTGTGCGAATTTTCGTAGAATATGGAACCATGTATTTAAAATATTCTACGAAGAGATCTAGGAGTTGATAGACGCTGTGGCCTTTATAGGTTGCAAGATTTGAGTAGCGTATTCTACTTGAAGAGTGGAAAAGGCTAGCAGAGTTACAGTACTGTGGAGCGTTTTGCTAATTGTCGATAATCGTCGCGAGGTATGTGAACCTCTTCCTATCTTTTCTAGCATGATTATTGTGAACTATATAGTACGGTAGACGTACGTGTGTGAAATGAATTTTGTTTATTTAAAACATAAAATGTTATAATGGCTTTATGGGAAGTTAGTTATAACGACTTTATGAGTATAAAAGAAAGATTTGACTTTGGCAGTAAAACGACTTGATTTTTAAAGTTAAGAGACTTGATCTTGAAAGATAAGAGACTTGACTTATAACAACTTGTTTTCGGAAAAAGAGGAGTAACTTGATTTAAGTATAGGTTACTTGTTTTGAAAAGAGTAAGTTATTTGGGTTTTGAAAGAATACTTGTTGTTGTTTTAAAAGAAAAGAGACTTGTGGAATTGAAGAGTTTTTGGTTTAGAACATAAAGTGTTATAACAGCTTTATGGGAAGTTAGTTATAACGACTTTATGAAAACAAAGGAATGGTTTTATCATTGGTTTTAAAATGGTAACTTGACTTTAAAGGGAGAAGTGTTTTGGTCTAAAAAGAAGGCATGGTATTGTCTTAATTTGGTTTAAAAAGGAAAGTTTGGAAGTTGTTTTGGTTTAATTAAAATGTTAGTCACTCTATTTTGATACTACGTATCGTGACTTTTTGTAAAAGAAATGGATCTTCTAAAAGAATTTAACGACGTAGTACTTTGGGGATTAAAACCGGACTTGTCATAAAACGAAAGTACCTCGAGTTGTGTGTAACGTGCCTATGTTTGCGTGTGATAGCCTTGTTGTGCAAGTGTTGTATTCTTATGTTACCGCCTCTCGATGGAGGGTCGGTCGTGTTATTCTTGATCATTTTGGACATACCGACACGATGGGCGCCCACCGCATGCTTCCACTATGATAGTCCACGGGCATACCGACTCGATGGACGGTCCACGTACGCGCCGATGAGGGTTCGCTTCGCTGATAGTGTTATTCCACGGACTAGCTCTCCACGAGGTTTTACCGATTCGCCTTGGTATCCGTGGTTGGCTTTCGTCATTTGCCCCGCCTCGTGGCCGATTCGCCTGTACTGGTAGTTAGCCTTCGTGACTTGCCCCTGCTCGCTTTAGTGGCGGTCTCGTGACACGCCCCGTACCTGGTAGTTAGCCTTCAGATTGCTCCGGCCACCACGCGACACGCCTTGGTACCGGTAGTCGGCCAGATTCGCCTGCGGTCGCCTTCGTGGTTCGTTGTATAGTATTGTTAGTACGGTTGTTATGACACGTGGGACCTAGTGTTCATGTGTACTTCGTGTAATTATATCATAGATCGCCAGCTGGCGAAGGTATTCCACGCATGATTGATGTCGGGCGCGACCCATTGTTATACTTGAGTAATGACTTTGAGGCGTGAGTCCCCGACTTGACATGATCGCTTATATATTATGGATCAGAGTTTGGTTATCATACATGTCTCCCGCTTTATATAGACTATTATGATTTCATTTACGATTTTACGCTTTCACATACTTGGTACCAGATCGACCTCCTTTCGGCCGCGCGTCATGCCGCAGTAGAGGTACATCGGTTGTGGATCCGCGCCATAGGATCACAGCCAGCTTTGGGAAGCTCCGCTTCTCGAGGCTTATCTTTGGTATAGTCCCACTCAGCTGTAGTTACTTGTACATTCGTGGTATGGCGGGGCCCCGTCCGCCATAGTTATGGTTACATTCTTAGAGGTCTGTAGTACCACAAGGGTAGGGTTTGTAAAAGGATTTAACTGCCTGTGTTGATATATATATGTATATATTCGTGAAGGTGACCTTTTGGTTAGCATGTTTCATACTTTATGTCTTGTCTCATGTTTTAGTTTTTATTTCCGCCGATTTTCTCTCGATGTTGTATCACTAGGGTGCTCGGTAGGCACTACCACGCCCGGATCGGGTCGTGACAAAAGTGGTATCGAGCGCTTAGTCCTCTGAAGGTGTCTAGGCATCGCGGTTCAGTAGTAGTCTTGATTATCGCGTGTCAGGCACCACATCTATAATCGTGAGGTCGCAGGACATTTAGGATTGGTTTCCATTCTTTTCACTCTGAGATCGTGCCTTAGAGCTGTGTTGTAAGTTGGACTCCCTCTGACGTATTCTTTTGTACCAGTTATGCCTCTACGCAAGGCATCGATCCCGTAGGCAAGGCAACAGAGGGAGCCGCGAGTAGAGAACGGAGGTTACTGCAGGCAGGCCCGCTTACCCGAGGTGGTGCAGACACAGATTCTTCACGCCGCCAGCCCCAAAGAGAGTTTAGAGCCGCAGAAGGTCGCCGAGACCACAAGACTGAGCCTCCAGCCCCACAGCCTGGAGCAGAGGAGATGGGTTACAAGGAGATGGCCCAGTTATTAGCCAGGATCGTGGCACGATACGCAGGATAGGCTAGATACGCAGCCTAGCCCAGTGAGCCCCGTAGTTCACCCTGCATCGGATAGTTTGAGGCTACGGATTTTCTCGAGTCAGAGCCCGCCAGAGTTCTACTGTCGAGGCTCGAGGAAGATCCGCAGGAGTTCATCCGCCGCCACAGAGGATCATGCGAGTGATCAAGGCTTCAAGACCGAATCCATGATCTTGGTTCAGACGGCCGCGCGGATACCGCAGCCGATCGTTTGATTCGCGAGCTGTCCCGGGAGCATGCGCCACCTGTTTGGGACGAAGTTCTCGTGAGGCATTTCTCACCATTTCTTGCCTCCGCAGATGGCGAGGGCACGCCGATGTGTTTCGATGCCGAGACAGCGAGGACGACGCTCGAGTACAACGTAGTTCGACTCGCTGGCTCGATATGTCCTCGCGTTAGTAGCTAATATGGAGGACAGAGTGCACCGCCACGCCACATGGCTTGACGACTACTGGCGTAATCTTGTTCGTGTATCGCTTCACCGCATGGACATTGCCCGCACGCAGCTCATGCACTGTGGTGCGAGGCACGAGAGGTCGACGGAACGACCGATCAGCGTAAGAGGCCGTAACAGCAGGTCTTTTGGCGACTTTCGAGGCGGACCGCCTCAAAGAAGAAAGCCGCTTATGCGCCTTCACCACCAGAGTGGTCCTCCACGCTTGCTCGGGACGCTCGGGATATTCGTGAGCGTGTCGTGGCTCCTGTGCTCAGATTTTCGTGAGGTGAGTGCTCGCCGGACGAGGTCACCCTTGTCTCGTGGCCGCCAGGAAAACTTTATAAGGGAGAGTGTCGACTAATTTGGGAGATTGTTATGCTTGCGCCAACAGGCCATTTGGCGAGATCGTCCACTGCAGGTAGCGGATGTTGAGACTCGCCGGATCTGCTATGAAGTTCTTCGCCTTCGATAGCCAGGTAGGATGTTCATGCACCTGCAGCCACGCAGAGGTCGCGGTGGAAGTTCAGCTTAGCGGTCCTTTGAACCGCCTATTTACAGTATATCCTTAACCTCTGTAGACTAGTATGTATTGATGATGTGTTAAGTGTTATGATCGGATAAGCGCTGTTATTGATGTGTTAGAAAACATGGTTAGTTGAAAGGATAAATATGGGGACATGGAAGGTGTGAACCTTAGAATAGTACACGCTGAGACCTTACATGTAAGACCGCCTTGAGAAAAAGATTTTACTGCTAGTCTTTGTCAAACACTTGGTATACGGAAATGTATTGAGGATATTTCTGGTCAGGTAAGATGAAAGTGGTAGCTTTCATGACTTGATAGGTAAGATTGTTCCGGATCGGGAACAAGAGTTCGTGCGACATGGTCGGGTTGAGGACCGTTCGCGGGTCAACCCGCAGCCCGAAAGGAGATGTGGTCAATTTGTGGTGATCCCGCCAGGATAGGGTCACGAGGTGCTAGCCCAAGTTTAGGTAACCATCGATGAGTTCGTGGACGCGTCGACCAGAATCGGATCGTGAAGGCCGGAATGGCCTTGAGGGAATGAGAGGCTTGTAGATGACCAAGTCGAGGTAGTGACTCCAAGGTTTTGGAAATCAAGCAATGACTCAAGTGTGGTACGGTAATAGAAAGAGTTCGTATACGAAAGGTACGACGAGTAAGAAGCAGAAGAACAACGTGTTATGAGAACGAAGTGATCATTTCTTTGTGAAGTGAAGATGCGGGCGGTGTATCCTTTAGACCACGGGTGTGAGCTTTTTGTGATGTTAGAGGTGATTCCTCGTTGGCTTGGATTTGTATGATATACTATGGCCATCGATGGCACGATTGGTTTCGTAAAGATAAGAGTGAAGACTATACCGAGACGTGTGTTTGGAGACTTAGAAGGAACATTCGACGAATGTTTCTAAAGGGGAAGAATGTTATACCCCGTAGTTCTAGGGTAGATATGTGAGGACGCACGCATTTAGAATACGCATGTAAATTTTGGAAAGAATGAAAGATGGATTTTTCACTAAAAGTTTCCGCTTTTTGTGAAGAAAAAGGTTTGTTAATGGGAATTGGATTCCCGTGACGGTATTTGGACTTCTTGGATTATATTAGAATTTTGAGATTTTATTTTCTGAATGGTCACTGGGCCCACTGAGAAATTTACTGGCCATGGGCCCGCTTTGTTTTTGAGATTTTCAGTATTTTAGATATTTTCTAAGACGAAATATTTTATGCAGTAAGGCGACACGTGTCACCCCCTTGTGTGGCCACGTGGTCGAATTGCGGACGTTGGCTAGCCACTGTCTCGCCGAAACGGCCCAACACTGAAGCTCATTTCTGGCCAGGTGGTGTTGTGGGACCCACACACACATGGCCCAATCTTGACCACCCACTTTACTTGATCATGGTCCTTGAATCCTCTATATATACCCCATTAGCTTGAAGACTAATTTCATCCCTCACTTGAATACTTTCCAAGGCAAAATACTCCCTCGCTTTGTAGTTGCTTTTTCGTCCCCCTCCCCCACTTGAGTAGAAATACTTTGTGTATTGTAGTATAATCCCAAATACCTTGGCCTAGTATCCCTAGTAGTATTCCAAAGTTATTTCAATACTAGGAGCCCGAAAATACTACTTTATTCCAATAGTCGCTAAACGAAACCCTAGAAAATCATCATAGCTTGTCGTTGTTAAGGTAAGTTGTTTAGAAACTTCTAAGGGTTGTTTGGAGCGGGTTGAGCGTAAGGAGTTTGGAGCCAAACGTTGCTCGTGATCGACTTATAAACTTGGATAATTTTGGGCTTATCGAGGTAATGATCTACGCCCCTATCAGAATCGATATTACACGTCAGAGTAGTTATACTTGACTATATTATATTGGAAGGATGATTATAAAGGATTGAACCGTATTTACATTGGATTGTACTTACAGAGACTTGTGTAGTATTATTGTGAAGTTAATTGAACACGCCCGGCTAGACGTGTAATCCTCTGAGTTGTTGGCCCGTAGCAGCCTTGGTAGGAGAGATTTATGTGATAATGTGGGAGGTGCCGAATTTTCTATAGAATATGGAACCATGTATTTAAAATATCAGACGAAGAGATCTAGGAGTCGATAGGCATTTTGTGGCCTTTATAGGTTGCAAGATTTCGAGTAGCGATTCTACTCAAGAGTGGAAAAGGCTAGCGCAGTTACAAGATCGCGGAGCGTTTTGCTAATTGTCGATAATCGTCGCGAGGTATGTGAACCTCTTCCTATCTTTTCTAGCATGATTATTGTGAACTATATAGTACGGTAGACATACGTGTGTGAAATGAATTTTGTTTATTTAAAACATAAAGTGTTATAATGGCTTTATGGGAAGTTAGTTATAACGACTTTATGAGTATAAAAGAAAGATTTGACTTTGGCAAGAAACGACTTGATTTTGAAAGTTAAGAGACTTGATCTTGAAAGATAAGAGACTTGACTTATAACACCTTGTTTTCGGAAAAAGAGGAGTAACTTGATTTAAGTATAGGTTACTTGTTTTGAAAAGAGTAAGTTATTTGGGTTTTGAAAGAATACTTGTTGTTGTTTTAAAAGAAAAGAGACTTGTGGAATCAAGAGTTTTTGTTTAGAACATAAAGTGTTATAACAAATTTATGGGAAGTTAGTTATAACGACTTTATGAAAACAAAGGAATGGTATTATCATTGGTATTAAAGTGGTAAATTGACTTTAAAAGGAGAAGTGTTTTGGACTAAAAAGAAGTCATGGTATTGACTTAATATGGTTTAAAAAGGAAAGTCCGAAGTTGTTTTGGTTTAATTAAAATGTTAGTCACTCTATTTTGATACTACGTATCGTGACTTTTTGTAAAAGAAATGGATCTTCTAAAAGAATTTAACGACGAGTACTTTGGGGATTAAAACCCGGACTTGTCATAAAATGAAAGTACTCGAGTCGCGTGTAACGTGCCTATGTTTGCGTGCGATAGCCTTGGTGTGCAAGTGTTGTATTCTTATGTTACCTCGACTCTCGATTGAGGGTCTGTCTTGTTATTCTTGATCATTTTCGACATACAGACACTATGGGCTGCCCACGGGTATGCTTCCACTATGAAAGTCCATGGGCATACCGACTGATGGACGGTCCACGTACGCGCCACGATGAGGGTTCGCTTTCCGCTGATAGTGTTATTCCACGGACTAGCTCTCCACGAGGTTTTACCGATTCGCCTTGGTATCCGTGGTTGGCTTTCGTGATTTGCCCCGCCTCGTGGCCGATTCAAATTGCACTGGTAGTTAGCCTTCGTGACTTGCCCCGCTCGCTTTAGTGGAGAAGTCTCGTGACACGCCCCGTACCGTAGTTAGCCTTCAGATTGCTCCCGGCCAACCACGCGACACGCCTTGCACCGTAGTCGGCTTTGATTGCCCCAGGTCGCCTTCTGTGGTTTGGTTGTATAGTATTGTTAGTACGGTTGTTATGACACGTGGGACCTAGTGTTCATGCGGTACTTCGCGTGATTATATCATAGATCGCCAATGGCGAAGGTATTCCACGCACGATTGATGCCGGGCGCGGACCCATTGTTATACTTCGAGTAATGACTTTGGAGGCGCGAGTCCTCGACTTGACATGATCGCTTATATATTACGGATCGTAGTTTGGTTATCATACATGCTCCCGCTTATATAGACTATTATGATTTCATTTACAGATTTTACGCTTCACATACTGTACTTGCTGTACCAACCTCTTCGGGCCGCGCTCATGCCGCAGTAGGTACACGGCTGTGGATCCGCGCCATAGATCACAGCTTGCTTTTGGGAAGCTCCGCTTCTCCGAGGCTTATCTTTGGTATAGTCCCCGTCGGTAGTTACTTGTACATTCGTGGTATGGCGGCCCCGTCCGCCATAGTTATGGTTACATTCTGCAGGTCCAGTAGGCACAAGTGTGGTTTGTAAAAGGATTTAATCGTTTCGTGCTGATATATATATGTATATATTCGCAGGTGACCTTTGGTTTGCTCGCTTCATACTTTATGTCTTGTCTCATGTTTTAGTTTTTATTTCCGCTGATTTTTCTCTCGATGTCAGATCACTAGGTGCCCGGTAAGGCACCGCCACTGCCCGGATCGGTCGTGACATGGTCAATTCGACAAGGTATGTAGAACTTTTCCTATCCTTCGAGCATGACTAGTTACACGATATAGTACTAGAGACGCACAAGATCTCGATATCCTTTACTAGTTTATCAATAGCCAAGTCGAGCGAGTTAGAGATTAACTCGCTTCTTTGAAAGTATTAAGGACGTCTTAAGTTTTATTAAAGTTATGGACTTCAAGAGTTTTAAAGTACGATACTTGTTTCGCTGAAAACGATAAGTCCCTTGGATAGAAATTGCACTTGACTAAGGTATAAAGTGAATATAACGACTTTACGGGAGTTGGTTATATTGGCTTTATGGACAGAATAATGGCTTGTTTTAATGAAAGGCAATTTGATTTTAAGGCATCAATTGCCTAAGGTTTTATAAGAAAAGGAGTCACTTGATTTAGAAATCTTACTTTATTTCTAAGGGTGTTGTAACTTGCCTTGAAATGTAATTTGGACTTGATACTAGGATTAATGGTATCTTGGAAGTTTTTCTACTAAAAAGGAGTCATTTGTTTTAAAGAGTAGAAGACGAGTACTTAAGTTAAATTCTGGATTTTTATAAAAGACATGTTAGTGCCTTAGGTAAACTAAAGTGAGAGTGTATATAAACAAGAATAATAAGAAGTTAGGGGATTTCTTAACTTGCTTATGTATTGTATGATAAGCCGATAGTGCTTATGTTATGTGTGATAGCCGGATTTGTGATGTGATATATTATTCGTTACGGGGTCATTCCCCGGATTTGTGGCATTTGCATATTCCGTGGATTTGCTACCCACGATGCGAGGAATACCTCATGCGAGTCCGTAAGTGGCTTACGCGGTGAAATAGTCCCACGCGCTGGTCCAAATTACGCGAGGAATACCTCACGCGAGTCCGTAGCGGCTTACGCGGGTGAAATAGTCCCACGCGAGGAATACCTCACGCGTCCACGACCCACGCGGTGAAATAGTCCCGCGAGTAGGATTGCTAAACGACATCGCGGGTGGTCCTCGCTTTGATCACGAGCTTCCTATTTTATATTGTAAGGAAACTACTATTTACTCTCATCATAGTAAGGCACAACAGATCGTAATTTGATTATCATACATGCTCCCGCTTTGATTTAGACTTACGATGTAATTACGATTTTCCGCTTTACATACTTGGTACATATCAGTAATCGACCCTTCCTGGGCCGCGCTCATGCCGCAGAGTGGTAAGCAGTGGTGGATCCTCATACTTAGGATCACTTATCGACGCCGAAGCTCCATTTCTCCGAGGCTTGTCTCTTTACGCTTTTCCCCGATGTCAGAGGGTTTATGTACATTCGTGGTACGGCGGCCCTTGTTATACCTCAGATTTCAGACATGTACGCGAGGGCGACGTGACAAAAGTTTTTAGCCTTAAGTAGGCATATGGTCGAAATTTGTGCACAACTAGCTTAAAAGAATCGCTTTCCGACGAAACGCTTTCCAAACTTTCGAGGGAAAATTACACGCAACATTAATTATTTTTGCGGATTTTTCCGAGAGATGAAATATTTTGGACCAACGAGAGGGCGACACTTGTCACCCTCAAGTGGACGACGTGAAGGACCATTCTTGGCATTTTTTTTGGTCAAGGAGTTGGTAGGATATTTTGTGATATTTTGTGTAGTAGATGAGCAAGTGGGACCCACAAACACTTGTCCAAATCTTGACCCTCCACTTGGCCACCACTTGTCTTGATCTTGGCCATTGATTGGCCTATAAATACCCCCCTTGAGTTGAAGACTTCTTCATCCCAAAAACATTTCCTAAGTATTGAAAACCTCCCCTTCGAGAGGCTCTCGCCCAAAGAGCACCCTCCCTCGGAAGGCCTTGGCCGAAGTACCCCTCGAGAGTTGTTCTCAGAATAAACCCCCTTGGTAGAAAAGTATTCTCCAAGTATTGTTACTATTCCAAAATACCTGCCCAAATACCTTGTAGTATTCCAAGGTTACACCTATACTAAAAGCCCGTAAATACTATTATACTTCCCTTCACCACAAAACGAAACCCTAAGGAAAATCTTCATAGCCATTGAAGTATTAAGAAGAAGTTGCGTAGAACTTCTAAGGGTTGTTTGGAGCGGGTTGGAGCACCTGCAGTAGAGCTAAACGTTGCTCAAGATCGACATTAAAACTTGATAATTTTGGGCTTATCGAGGTAAATACTCTTGTCCTTCTATTGTAATTGGAAATTACATACGTAGTAGTATAGAAATGAATATAAGATTCATGAAGGATATTACGTAAGAGAATTGAACTATAATAGAAGGATATTACGTAAGAGAATTGAATCAAATCACATCGTAAGAATATTAAAGAAGAAGATTAAATCGATTTACATAGACCGTATTTGCAGAGACTTGTGTAATTTAACTGCAGGAAGTGCTGCCCAATTTTCCGTAGAATAGAGAAGCCTCGCTTAGAATGTTCTCTGCAGTAGTCTAGACATTGATAGACTTATATAACCGTTATAGGTTCAAGATCGCGAGTAGCGTGTTCTACTTGAAAGACGGACAAGGCTAGCCGTTATAAGCGAGCGCTTTGCTAATAGTCGATAATCGTCGCAGGTATGTGATTCTTCCTATCCTCTTGAGCATGATATTTTAAAAGAATATATATATAGTACTAGACGACGCGGTGTTAACCGAACGTGGTTTTACTCCGATGTCTTTTGACTCGAGTTTAAATAATAAGAATCTTGAAGTATTTCAAAAGAATTAAGAAACCTTTTGAAAGAAGAGTAATACTTAGTTTTAAAAGCTTAAGAGTTATACTAGCTTTATGTGAAGTTAGGTATAACGACTTAAGAGAGATAAAAGAATGGTTTATTGATTTTAGAAGTTAAGAGACTTGATCTTAAAAGATAAGAGACTTGACTTAATTGAATTAATATGAATTTTGTTAAAAGTGTGAAACCTCATTCGTGAGTAATGAGTACTTGGTTTTTAAAAGGAATAATGTTTTACCGATTTCTAAATCGAATAAGTATCGAACAAACCACAACAAATAATAATAAAGGGAAATGTATTGACTAATAAAGTATTATTAAAACCAAAGAGAAACCTCCATCCGCATGAAGCTAAGATGAGACAAAATGATATTACATTTCCTAGATCATGGTCGCTTTAATAAGATTGTTATAAACAAGAATAACCTACTCACACATAAGGCATATGTTTCTCAAATTGTTTTAAAGGAGAATTATATCATTAAGTGATTAAAACTATGAACTACGAAACCTTTCGAAAATAAGAAACTTGAGCATTTGAAATTAGGCAAACTTGAACGTTTGGAAAATAATGTTGTTACTTGATTTTACAAAGGGAAGTGTTTTGGTTTACTTAAAAGATAGTCACTCTATTTTTATACTACGTATTGTGTGACTTTTGTGAAAGAAAAGGATCTTTTAAAGAGTTAATGTATGAAGTACTTTGGGGATAAAAGCCCGAACTTGTTAACATAAAGTAGAAAGTACCTTGTGTGAATAACTTGATTGTGTTGGTTTGTGATAGCCTTGTAATACTTTCTTGTTGATTTGATAAGTAAACATGTTAGGATGCTACGCGTGTTAGTATCTTATGATGTTTGTGTAAAGGGGTTTCCTCGATTGTTACTTATGTTGTTTAACGGTAAGCCGTTATGTTAGTATTGCACCACTCACCCTCGACATGATACCGGGGTTGCCGCCCACGCGGGTATATCTCGTGCACCGGACTATGATTTGAGAATACCTCACGCGTCCAGGGACCTGCGCGAGCTACGAGTTCCGTGTTAGTGTGCGGTCTTTATGGCCACGCGGTCTATGTGGTCACGCGGATCGCTAGTCCAGACGACGCCGGAGTAGCTACCGACGCGGGAATACCTCACGCGCCTATGTGTGGCCTATGAGTCGCGGAAGTTCCAGATTAGACGCGACATTTGATATCGCGCGAGTGGCCGCCCGATCACGTGGCGGTTCAGACAAACCTCGTGATACGCTTTATGACTTTGTTGGTACTGTGGGTTTTAGTAGTCGCCATGCCTTCGCACTTACCTCAGACGGTTTTATTATGACACGTGGGACCCGTGTTCATGTGTATTCCTTGGTGCTTTTATATCATAGATCGCCAAGCTGGCGAAGGTATTCCACTGCATGATTGATGTTGTGGGCGTGAGACCCATAGTTATGTTTCAGTGATGACTTTGAGGGCGTGAGTCCCTGACTTGACATGACTGCTTATTTATTGTGAACTGTAGTTTGGTTATCATATATGTCTCCTACTTTATATAGACTACTATAATTTCATTTACAAGATTTCGCCACATACTGCACTTGCAGATCGACTCCTTCGGCCGCGCTCATGCCGCAGTAGAGGTACACCGCTTGTTGATCCTCGCCATGTGGTCACGTCAAAGATTTGGGAAGCCCGCTTCCCGAGGCTTATCACCGTATAGTCCCCTGTCGTTATAGGTACTAACATTCAGGGGTATGGCGGGGCCCTGTCCCGCCATTGTTGTCATATCATTCTTAGAGGTCTGTAGTACTGTTGTGGGCAGAGTTTGTAAAAGGGATGTAATTGTTCGGATTTAAAGTTTTTATATATATATATGCCGAAAGGCAACTTTTCTCAGAAAAACTGTTTCTCACTTCATTTATGTCATGTCTTGTTTTATATTCCGCTGATTACTCTGATGTATGTCTACTTGGGTGCCCGGTAGGCACTACCACGCCCGTTCGTCGTGACAAAAGTGGTATCAGAGCGCTAATCCTGAAAGTGTCTACAGACCGTATCTAGTAGTCTTGATTATCGGTGTCAGGCACCACACCAATAATCGTGAGGCTATAGGATATTTAGGATTGGTTTCCATTCTTCTCACTCGAGATCGTGCCTTAGAGCCGTGTTATAAGTCGACCTCTAACGTATTCCTTTCCCTTACCGCTATGCCTCCGCGTAAGGCAACCCGGGCCCGAAGGCAAGGCGCTTAGGAGCCGCGAGTAGACTACAGAGGGTTACGAGGGCACAGGCCCAATCATCACCTGGGGTGGTGCTTCATTCGGGGAGTTCTGCTACGTCGCCAGCCCCAGCAGAGTTTAGCCCAATGGGCAGTTAGCCTATCGCGACCATGATATCCGACCTTCGCCCACGACCAAGAATGTAAAGTATGGATTGCAAAGAGACGACCGTTACTAGCTAGGATTTAGCAACCGCAGTATTTTATGTATCGATTTATCACGGTCTTGATGACTATCTAAGAGAGGTCAGCAAGAGTAGCTCTTCAAAGTTGAGCATGGCTCACAGACGAGCTTATGCGCAGCAGCCGAGAAGTAGGATCGACGTTAACCAAGATCGCAGAAGAGGCCGATCGGCAGGTCCTTTGGTAACTTTCGAGGCAAATCGCCTCAAAGAATGTGATCGATATGAACCTCCGCCACAAGGCAGAGTGGTCCTCTGCTGTGGTTCAGGACGCTCGGGTATGCCGAGTTGGTCGAGCCTGTGGCTTCGTTCACGCCATACGAGGTTCTAGCCACCGTTCGCTTTTCCTCGTTGTTCACACATGGCGTGCGCCATCCCGGAATGTCGCTTTTGTTGGCGCTTGTTTTACTCGCGCCGCCGTGACCACGGATGAGAGAGGATGTTCGAGCAGAGGGATGAGCAGAGGACTCACCTACCGCATCGGGCCATGGATTCAGAGTTTGGAGAGGAAGGGTGTTAGCTGCAGGAGGCCACCCCACCTCGGCGTGGCCGCTGTGGTAAGTGTCATTGTGGGAGTGTCGCTTCTTCGACAAATTGTTATGCTTAAGTGCCAGCAGGTCATTTTATGAGAAATTGTCCACTGCAGGTGGCGCGGATGTAGACTCACCTTCAGATCGGTGGCTAGTTCATCACCTTCCTAGCCATGGCCCAACAAGGTGATGGATTAGAACGACGGAGGGAGCAAAGAGATACAGTATATCCTTAACCCTCTAGAGATTTGTACGTGATAAGATGAGTATATCTTAAGTGTTATGTTCAGATAGCATTGTGTTAATTGTGATTAGAAATCATGGTTAGTTAAAAGGGTAAGATTGGGGATAAGTGGAAAGTGAGCCTTAGAATGTTATACGCGAGACCTTAGAGGCGCAGGCCATCTCGAGTAAAAGATTTATTTTTATATTGACCTTTATCGGAGTGCATAGTATGCGTGAGATATGTTTGTGTGATAAATCCCTGAGTGGTATGAAATGAAAGAGGGTAGTTGAGCTAAGAAGACCACTAGGTTTTCGTGACTCGATGGTGAGATTGTTCCAGATCGGGGAACAAGAGCTTGGCCTTGCGTGGGTCGGGTTGAGGCCATGTCGCGTCAACCCGCCGCCCGGTTTGGGGGTCGCTCGAGTGGTCCCGCCAGTGGTGGGGTCACGAGGTGTTAGGCCCAAGTTTAGTTAACCATCGACGAAGTTCGTGGACGCGTCGACCGAAGGTCGGGCCGATGAGGTCACCATCTTGTCTTTCACGGACCGCTACTCGCAGCGTTATGCGAGATGTTATATCGTGAAGGTTGTAAGGTTGCACGAGGTGCCTACTTTCACATTATGACAGAAGTGGAGCCAGTGTTACGCTTATTTCTTTTTTTTTGAAGTTTTACCAGTGCAGGTTGTGAACTCAAAGTGAGTCTCAAGACGCATTCGCCCCGCCGTTGTTTGGATTTCTGGGTAGTTGTGAGGATTGTTGCCTCCCGCTGAGGAGTGTTTTTATAGCTACCATTTCAAGATTCGGATGTCGCCTTAAAGCCTCAGGGGCGAAGTGTAAGTCACGGCCGATTGGTTCGATGTTGGCAAGGTTCAGATAGTTGGTTCATACTTGTTTTATAGACGCGGATAGGGTAAAGCTTATCCGTAAGAGGTTATTGGCGCTCGAGTCAACGTAAGTTGTGCGGATAACTGAGACGACGCTTGGAGTTCAGTGCCGACTTAGGATTTTCAGGTACCACCCCGGAAGGGTGTGACGAGTTTTGGAAAGCAGAGGAAACTTAGCCCGATGTACTTTGAGCGTTTTCAGATCCTTTGGAGAATAGGCCAGGTTGCCTATAAGTTGGCATTGCCGTCCGACGTAGGAGGCAGTATGTCCGGTCTTTCGTGTTGCTATGTTCTAAAAATATCTGAGATCCATCCAGAGTGTTCCCGCTAATGATGACCAAGTTGGAGTTAGTAACCCCAAATTTTGGAAATCAAGCAAGAATAAATGTGGTAAGTTATGAAAGAGTTCGAGTGTACGGGAAGGGTACGACGAGTAAGAAGCTTAACACGTGTTAAGAACATAGAAATGATCATTACTTTTGTGAAGTAGCGCGGCGGAATATCTTTTAGACCCCGTGGGAGCTTTTGTAATGCTAGAGGTGATTTCTCGTGGACTTGGGTTAAGTATTTTCGCGTGTTATTTTGTGGCCGTGTGTGGCTGGCAACTTGTTAGAGGAACCTTATCGTTATCGGGCCTTGATAAGGAACATTCAGGACGAATGTTTCTAAGGAGGGGAGAATGTTATACCCCGTATTTCCAGAGTATGTACGTGAGGGCGTACGTACAAAAGTTTTTAGCCTTAAGTAGGCATAAGGGTCGAAATTTGTGCACAACTAGCGAAAAGAATCGTTTTCCCGACGAAACGTTTTCAAACTTTGCGAAGGGAAAATTACGGCTGCAACATTAATTATTTTTGCGGATTTTTCCGAGAGATGAAATATTTTGGACCAACGAGAGGGCGACACTTGTCACCCTCAAGTGGACGACGTGAAGGACCATTCTTGGCATTTTTTTTGGTCAAGGAGTTGGTAGGATATTTTGTGATATTTTGTGTAGTAGATGAGCAAGTGGGACCCACAAACACTTGTCCAAATCTTGACCCTCCACTTGCCCACCACTTGTCTTGATCTTGGCCATTGATTGACCTATAAATACCCCCCTTGAGTTGAAGACTTCTTCATCCCAAAAACATTTCCTAAGTCTTGAAAACCCTCCCCCCCCTTTGGAGAGACTCTCGTCCAAAGAGCACCCTCCCCTCGGTAGGCCTCGCCGAAAGTACCCCCCCCCTCTTGAGAGTTGTTCTCGTAAATACACCCCCCCTTGGTAGAAAAGTATTCTCCAAGTATTTTTACTATTCCAAAATACCTTGGCCTAAATACCTTGTAGTATTCCAAGGTTACACCTATACTAAAAGCCCAGAAATACTATTATACTTCCCTTCAGTCACAAAACGAAACCCTAAGGAAAATCTTCATAGCCGGTTGAAGTATTAAGAAGAAGTTGCGTAGAACTTCTAAGGGTTGTTTGGAGCGGGTTAGAGAACCCAGAGTAGGAGCTAAACGTTGCTCAGGATCGACATTAAAACTTGGATAATTTTGGGCTTATCGAGGTAAATACTCTTGTCCTTCTATTGTAATTGGAAATTACATACTGTAGTAGTATAGAAATGAATATAAGATTCATAGAAGGATATTACAGAAGAGAATTGAACTGTAATAGAAGGATATTACAGAAGAGAATTGAACTGAAATCACATCAGAAGAATATTAAAGAAGAAGATTAAATCAGATTTCACACAGAATCAGATTTACAGAGACTTGTGTAGCTTAACTGCAGGGAAGTGCTGCCCAATTTTCCGTAAATAGAGAACCCATCGCTTAGAATATTCTACGTAGTAGTCTAGACGTTGATAGACGATATGGCCTTTATAGGTTGAAAGTTCTCATGAGTAGCATGTTCTACTTGAAAGGTGGACAAGTCTAGTCGGGTTATAGCGGTGGAGCGTTTTGCTATTTGTCGATAATCGTCACGAGGTATGTGATTCTTCCTATCCTCTTGAGCATGATATTGTAAAAGGGATGTAACTGTTCGGATTTAAAGTTTTTATATATATATATATGCCGAAAGGCAACTTTTCTCAGAAAAACTGTTTCTCACTTCATTTATGTCATGTCTTGTTTTATATTCCGCTGATTACTCTGATGTATGTCTACTGGGTGCCCGGTAAGGCATCAACACTAATTGTTCGGTCGTGATACTGTCCCGCCACGCTTGTTATTCCTAGAGGTCCGTATTCACATACGTGGTTGGGTCAGAAGAATCGAAAGGTACAGTTGTACTTTTGATTATGTTTATATTATGGAAGACGGCCTTATCGGCTAGCCTGTGATGTCTTTTGTTTACACATATGTTATGATTGTGTATGTTCCGCTGCTATTCTCTGATGTATACCGAACGGGTGCCTGTGTAGAGCACCGCCGCGTCCGGTCGGGTCGCACGACGATCCTCTCAGAATCGACGGATGAACTCATGCGATCATCCTCGTGCCTCGACCAGAACTCGCGCTACAACTCGAAAATCCCGTAGCCTCAAACTATCCGATCTCGGGTGAACCACGTGTATCTGCTGAATCGAATCGGCTGATCCACTTATCTCATGTTCGCCACGATCTCGCGAGAATCGCCATCTCTCAGAATCTATCTATCCGCTTCCAGCCGAGGACCGGAGTCGCAGTATCGTGGTCTCATCACCATCGCCGCGGCTCTAAACCCCGCTGGGGCCGGGCGCGCCGTGGAACTCGGCCTCGATGTATCGCTCGTGTATAGATCGAGCACGGGACCTCGTGACCCTCGTTCCTACTAGCGCCTCGGCCGCTTTGCCCTTCCGCCCGAAAGCCTTGCGCGGAGGCATTACTGGTACATAAAAGGAATACGTTAGAGGGGTCCAACTTATAATACAGCTCTAAGGCACGATCTCAGAGGTAGAAGAATGGAAACCAATCCTAAATATCCTATAGCCTCCTGATTATTGGTGTGGTGCACAACACACCGATAATCAAGACTCTACTAGATACGGTTTGTAGACATTTTCCGAGGATTAACTGCTCTGATACCACTTTTGTCACAATCCTGCCCGGCCCGTGATCGTGTCTTACCTGCACCCAAGTAGTCATACATCGAGTAATCTGGAATATAAAACAAGACATGAAACAAATGTAAAATGAGACACGCTTATCTGAGAAAAGTCGCTTCGCATATATATATAAAAAAGTCCGCGCTACATCCCAACTGCATACAGACTACGCACTTCTAAGAAGATAAACAACTATGGCGGGACAGGCCCCGCCATACCCCGAATGTACATATATCTACAACACCGTGGAGAACCATACCAAAGTCGAGCCTCGGAGAAGATGGAGCTCGACACCAAAGTAAAGATCCTAGGATGCGGATCTAGCACTCGCTTCCTTACCGGCATGATGAACGCAGCCCCAAGGAGGTCGATAACAGTACCAAGTATGTGAAATCAGAAAGTACTTTAAATGAAATCGTATCATTTTAAAACCAATTTTGCAAATATGTATGCAGACAACCAATGTAATCGCACATAGTGCCACATCACAAACAAGAGCAATAATAGGTAAATCGTAATGTGTCTTTTCTAGGCCGCGAATGATCAAGCAAGGCCAATCGCCCATAGTATCATTATGCATGCCTAATCTCGACTCCCGATGCGTAGGCCACCTAGGCCCGCATGAGGTATTCCCGCATCGAGGGTAGCTACCTCGGCATCGCCCCGACTCTCGTAGTCCGCATGGCCACATAGATCGCATGAGGTATTCCCCCGCACACTAACCTGGAACTCTCGTAGCTCCGCATAGGTCCCCTGGACCCGCATGAGGCATCCCTCGCATCGGGGGGCAGCTTAACCCCCGGTATAACATGTTAAGAGGTGAGTGGTATAATACTAACATAACGGCTTATCGTTAAACAACATAAGCACAATAAGAATAACCTCTTTATACAAACGTTACAAGACACTAACACACATTGCATCATAATATGTCTACTCATCCAAACATCTTACTATACTTTCAAATCAATACAAGTCTTTCATAAACACATAAGTAAACTGCCTTTTATCATTCTTAAGTCGTTATACCTAACTTCCCATAAAGCTAGTATAACTCTTAAGCTTTTTGTTTAAAACCATGTATTACTCTTCTTTCAAAAATGATTCATAATTCTTTGAAATACTTCAAGATTCTTATTATTTAGACTCAAGTCAAAAGACGCCAAGTAAAACCATGTTCGATTAACACACGCACGCTCACCGTACTATATATATATTTTAAAATATCATGCTCAAGAGGATAGGAAGAATCACATACCTCCTCGGCGAAATCCACCGCCAAGTCGAATATGTCGCGCAGAGTATCAACCTATAATAGTCAAATACGCCTATCAACGCCTAGACTACTCAGAGAATATTCTAAGCGAAGGTTCTTAATTCTACGGAAAATTGGGCAGACTTCCTACCCGTCATACTACACAAGTCATCAGAATACAAATTCTATGTAAGTACACTCAATCTTCTTTAATATCCTTCTATACGATGTAATTACAGCTCAATTCTCTTCTCAGAATATCCTTCTATGTAATTACAGTTCAATTCTCTTCTTTAATATCCTTCATGTATCTTATACTTATCTCTATACTACTACAGTATGTAATCTCCAATTAAAATAGAAGGATAAGATTATTTACCTCGATAAGCCCAAAATTATCCCAGATATGAGTCGATCCTGAGCAAGGTTTAGCTCCTAATCTGTACGCTCCAATCCGCTCCAAGAAACCCTTAGAAGTTTCTACACAACTTCTACTTACTACTTCAACCAACTATGAAGTTTCTCCTAGGGTTTCGTTTAGTGACTAAAGGAAGTATAATAGTATTTTCCGGGCTCTAAGTATAGAGGTAACTTTGGAAATACTACAAGGGATTGGCTAAGGTATTTGGGAATAGTAACAATACTTTGGAGAGATTTTTCTATCAAAGGGGGGGGGGGGTGTTTCGGCTAGAACACTCAAGAGAGGGGGGGGAGACTTGGACGAAAAACTACTAAGAGAGGGGAGGGATTTTGAGACTTGGAAATTGTTTTGTGGATGAAGAATTCTTTGCAACTTAGGGGGGTATTTATAGGACTTTCAAGGGCCAAGATTCAAGCATGTGGATGGTGGAGATTTGGACATGTGCTACCTTATCCATCTACTCCATAAATATCTAGCAAACATTGACCAAAGGTTTATGGCCTTTTAAACACAAAAAACGTGCCAAGAATCGTCCCCCATTTCCGCCAACTTGAGGGTGACACATGTCGCCCTCTCGTTGGTCCAAAATATTTTATCTCTCGGAAAAATTCGTAAAAATTATAAATGTCGCAACCGTAATTTTCCCTTCGCAAGGTTCGGAAAACTTTTCGTCGGAAAACAATTCTTTTCGTTGGTTGTGCACAATTTTCGTCCCTTGCCTACTTAAGGCTTAAACTTTTGTACGTACGCCCTCACGTACGTACTCTGGAAATACGGGGTATAACATGCCCGGTGATTATACAGTCGTCAGACCCTAGTAGACCTTGTAGAGATGATTACGACAGACTTTGAGGTCATTATGAGTATGGACTAGTTGGCTTCGTGAGTGCCAAGGTTGACATCTTAGTATAAGTATTGTTACGTGGCCGGGTGGTATGAGTATGAATGGGCGGTGCAAGAAAGGAGACTATGTCGCTATCTAATTAGATTGGACTCCGAAAGAACATTCGAGGACGAATGTTTCTAAGGGGGGAAGAATGTTACACCCCGTAATTCAAGGACATGTTTAAGAAAATGTAAGTAAGGAACACAAGACTTGAAAAGGGTACGAAAGGAAGAATTGTTTTTCCGACGGAAAATCTTCCGAACGTCGGAAAGGAGAAATGTTCGTTGAAGAGAATTGGATTCTCAAAATGCATTAATGGAGGATTATGGAATGTATTATCATTATGGAAATTTATTTTTACGGATTTGGTCATGTGGGGCCCACCCGAGGAATTTTACGTTTTGTGGGGCCCACGAGGGTTACGGAAATTTATGGACGAATGGGAGGGAGACACGTGGCACCTCCCCCACATGTTCTTGGACGAAATTATGCAAGGGTAGTATGGTCATTGACCATGATAGAAGACTAAGTCTTGCAAGTAGAGCTTGACATTGTTGACTAAGTCAAGAGCCACTTGGCTTGATCCCATTCATCCAATTTTAACATGTGTTGTAATCAAGACCCTCCAATGTGTTATATAAGCACCCTAGTACCAAGACTTGTCTTCAACACTTAGAGAAAAATTGAGAAAGTTTTGTTCACACAATGTTGCTCTCGACTTTGTGGACTTTTGGAAGACAAAATTTTGCAATTTTGGTTCTTTATTCACAAGACTTTAACCCAAGGTCCTTAAGGGTATTGTAAGGATATCTCAATATAAAGATTTCAGAAAAACGGCGTTTTCACGTTAGTCGCAAGGCGAAAACCTAAGGCATTTTCATAGGTTTTGTTTGGAAATGGAAGAGAAGTTGGTTGTGAGCTTCTAAAGTCTTCAAATAGCAGATTGGAGCGTAAATGAAGGGAGCTAAGAATTGCTAAGGAGCGACTTTGAATCTTGGAAATTTTAAGGGCTTGTAAAGGTATAATTTTTGTCGTTTTAGTAATTAAGATTACTTATTGTTGTAGCTATGGATATTAGCAAGTATGAGATATATATTTTATAAAGTTGATAAGTGTTATGGATATTGGAACCCTAATCCGAAAACTAGTATGTTTAGCCTTGAGATTTCAATTCAATTGGATTATTAGTTTAATCGTCACATGTTATATAAGGAAGGAATTATAATTGTTAAGTTGTTTATGACAATATAACATGTTAGACCTAAGAAGTTGGATTGAAAAATAATTGGAAAAGGACTTTGTGTTGTTGTATATGTTTAGTCAAGAATGACTTTAAATATGGAACTAGTTTCGTATTAAATTGTGGGGCGGAATTTTACACGTCCTGATTAAGGCGTGTAATCCCCTTTTGGTTAGCTGAATTGTTGGGCCTTAAATGTGGCCTGTTTGGTTATTGAATTCGGCCTTGAAAAAGGTGGCAAAGTATGTAGAAACAAAGGAAGTGTTGTCCGATTTTCCGTAGAATTTAGTGACTTTGCACCTAGAATATTCTAAGTTGAAGCTAAAAGGTTAATGGACGTATTATGGTCATTATAGGTTGAAGTACTAAGTATAGCGTATTCTACCAAGGATGGAATAGCTATCAAGGTTGAAGTACTTTGGAGCATTTTGCTATTTGTCGATAATCGTCGCGAGGTATGTGAACCTCTTCCTTATTTTGACATGATTCTATGTATGGAATGTACATGTGGTATTATTTCATGTTTCCTTCTACTCTTAGAAGTTAAGAAGTATGTATGTTGATTTACTCATGTAAAGGTTAAGTCCGAGTTATCCTAAGTTCTTACCAAGTCTTATGGGATGTTGGTAAGAGTCGCATGAGTGTTTGGAGCCAAGTTGACTTGGCTAATTTACGGCACGAATGAGAATAAGTATCGAACAAGCCATTGCAGCGTTAATAAAGGAAAATGTAATGACGATAAATTATATTAAAACAAGTAGAATTCTCCATCTGCATAGAAGCTAAGATAAGACAAAATTGTATTACATTTTCTAGATCATGGCTGCTTTAATGAGATCAGTATAAACAAGTATAACCTATTCACACATATAAGGCATATGTTTCTTAATTTAAAAAGTTTACGTTATGAAGTGTTAAGACTATGAACTACGAAACTTGTTTCTAAAAGATAAGAGACTTGAAGTATTTTGAAAGTATACGATACTTGGTTTTCGAAAGTATAAGTCTCTTGGTTATAAAAAGAATGTATTTGCCTAAAGTATAAAGTTAGTATAACGACTTTATGGAAAGTTAAAAGAGTGGTTTACTCTAAGTAATGATAAATGTTTTGAAATAAAGAAAGGCAAATGGATTTAAAAGCATCAAATGCTTATGTTTTAAGGAAAGAAGTCACTTGATTTAGAAGCCGAAAAATGTATTTCTAAAAGTGTAGTGACTTATGTAAAATGTAAACAAGCCTTGATACTACGGGTGTTAGTATCTTGGGGTATTATATGAAAAGGAGTCTTTTGAAAAGAATGTAAGCACGTAGTACTTTGGGTTAAATTCCCGGATTTTTATGTGTGAAATGAAAGTGCCATGAGTTTATAAAAATGGAAGTCTAAGGCTTAATGAACTTGCCTATGTTTGCTTGTGATAGCTTTGAGTGCAAGTATTATATGTTTACGTTGTCGTGACTCTCAGTTGGAGGGCCGGCTGTCTTGTTGTAAGTTGACTTGGACGTCGCAAGCGGTGATGTGGATTCCACGGTATGCTTCCATTATGATTTATCCTTGGACACGCTTATACGACGTAGGATTCCGGCATGTGACCGAGGCGGGTTAGATTCGGTTGTTTTATTACCCATGGTCACGCTTATACGATGAGGATTCCGGCACGCGACAATGCTACGTCGACTATTACTCCACGGGCTAGCTCCCATGAAGACACGTACCCACGATGAGGATTCCGGCATGTTATATTATTACTCCACGGGCTAGCTCCCATAAATACCGCACCACGATGAGGACGCCGAGGGCACGTTATGGTCATGCTTATACGATGAGGATTCCGCATGCGTCACGTTATATATATATATATATATATATATATATATATATATGTATATATATGTATGTATGTATGCGCGACGGTGAGGTGGGATGCCAGGCGCGTCACGTGGGTATATTTTACGATTATAGTATGTCGGTGATTGGGATTCCAGCACGCTTTGATATTTGTGTGATTTGATCGCGCCCCATATTGGGCGGGTAGTATATGCGTCCCTCCATAAAGCGGCGGATTATGTTATGAAAGATAAATGTTATATGGTAATAAACTTAATGACTTCTCCTAAGTATGTACGTAAGATTTGGCTATAACTCTTAATGGAATGGAAAAGATAATGATGTGAAATTAAGTTCATAAGTGGTAATGACACGGCAGGATCTGGTATGTACTTTTTATACTTGCCCTCGCCATTCTTTTGTCTGCTTATGATCCATTTCTTGTACTTTATTTACGCTCCATATTCGGTAATTGTTATGCGGCCCGCCCGCGTTAAATGTCCGCGAGTTTAGGTACATTAGTGGATCCGCGAGCTTAGGATCTGATTCAACATTTGAGATGGCTCGATGTTCGGAGTTGTCATGGCTATGTATATTCAGGGTACGCGGGGCCTTGTCGTCATAGTATTTGTTCAAATCTTAGAGTGCATGTATTCATCGTAAATTTGGATCGCTAGAGTTATTTTTACATTGTTAAACAGTGTAGACCCTTTCGGGTAATTTTTATGATTATGGCAGCCTTATCGGCTTGGCCTTGGTTTTAAAAAAAAAGTGTGTTATTTATCTCCCGCAGTTTATTATGTTGTATGATTAGAAGGGTGCTCAGGTAGGGCCCCAGTCGCGGCCCGAGGTCGGGTCGTGACAATTTTAAAAGTCTTGTAAAGATTTTTACAAAGGTGAAGTAATTTGGTTTGAAAATAAAACTTGTTTTGATACTACGAGTATTAGTATCGTGTGGCTTTTACATAAAAAGAGGTTTTTTTGAAAGAATGAAAGTATGTAGTATTTTGGGTTGAAACCCGGATTGCTGATATAAAATGGAAGTACGTTGAACTTGCCTATGCTTGTTGTGATAGCCTTTGTTGTGCAAGTGTTTTGATTCCGTACCGCGTCTCTCGGGAGGCGGCTATCGATTGATTGTTTGGACATACCGACACGTTGGATGGTCCACGAGTATGTCGGCACTTGAGTATTATCTTGTTATTTCCTTTCGACATACCGACATGATGGATGGTCCACGTATGCGTCCGGATGGGATGGTTTCATGGCCATGCTTATACCGAGGTAAGATGCCGGGGCATGCGGTCATTGTGAGGTTTATGTTATTAGTCCATGGACCGCTAATCCATGAAGCTTGCCGCGGTGACGAGAGATCACGGGCTTGATTTGTACATGTGGTTACAAGCACACTTTAGATACTTGTCCTGGTCATTTCTCGTGTATCGGCAGGCTCTGGTAGATAGCTTAAGATACTTGCCTCGGTCATATCTCGTGAGACGGTAGGCTAGGGTACGCTAGCTTAAGATACTTGCCTCGGCCATTCGTGGCTAGCTTTTGGGTAGTAGTTGGCTTCGTACCTTGCCCGTGAAGGGATATGACTAGCTTTTGGACTGGTAGTTGGCTATTCTACTTGGCCTGATCGGTTTGATGACGCAGGCAGGATCTAGTGTTCAGGTTCACATATGGGTGTTGTTTTACATCATGTACTTCCGACAGTGAGGAATGAGTTCCACGGGCATGATTGATATTATGGGCGTGAGACCCATAGTTATGTGTGGGTGATTATTACGGGATATCGTCCCTTGACCTAATCTACTTACTTATTGCGAAATGGTTTTATAAAAGGATGAAATGTGATTTCATTACAGTATTTTCAGTTTCACATACTTGGTACTGTTATCGACCTCGCCGGGGGCGTTCATCACGCAGTAAGTACACCAATTGTTGATCCTCGCTCATAGGATCGCGATTCGGCGGGAAGCTCCGTTTCTCGAGGCTTATCTTTTGGTATAGTCCTGTCATTGTAGGTACTTGTACATTCGGTGGTATGGAGGGCCCCGTCCGCCATAGTTGTTATTACATTCTTAAGTCCGTGAATCTTTGTTGTGGGCGGGTTGTAAAGGATTTTAACCGTTCGGTTATATGTATATACATGAAGGTGACCGTTTTGGTTGCTGTTTTCTTATGTTGTCTCTTGTTTCTGTTTAAATTTTATTTCCTGATTTTCTCTCGATGTTGTTATCACTAGGGTGCCCGGTAAGGCACCATCGCGGGCTAGATCGGTCGTGACAAAAGTGGTATCGAGCGATTAATCCTCGAAAGTGTCTGCACCGTATCTAGTAGAATCTTGATTATCGGCGTGTTGTGCACCACACCTATAATCGTGAGGCTATGGTATCTAGGATTGGTTTCTATTTCTTCTCACTCGAGATCGTGCCTTAGAGTCGTGTTGTAAGTTGGACTCCTTCCGACGTATTCTTTTATGCCGCTTATGCCTCGCGCAAGGCAACCGTGGCCCGTGAAGGCAAGGCGAGAGGAGGCTGCGAGTAGAGCACAGAGGTTACGTGGCACGCCCAATCATCACCGGTGGTGCTTTATCGGAGTTCTGCGTCGCCGCGGCCGAAGTTTAGCTTACGCAGCGAATGGCCTACTGCGGCCATGATATTTGAACCTTCAGTTCTACGACCAGGAGCAGAAAATATGGATTGCGAATGTTATACCCCGTATTTCCAGAGTATGTACGTAAGGGCGTACATACAAAAGTTTAAACCTTAAAGTTAGGCATAGGACTAAAATTTGTGCACAACCCAAAAGAATTGTTTCCACTAAACGCCTTCCAAAGCTTGCGAAGGAAAATTACTACCGCGACATTTATATTTTGCGGATTTTTCCGAGAGATGAAATATTTTGGACCAACGAGAGGGTGACACTTGTCAACCTCAAGTGGACGGCAACATGGGCAAGGTTGACACGTTTTTGTGGCCTTTAGCATTAGTCAAGGTTAGGTAGGATATTTTGTGTAGTAGATGGATAAGGACACATGGGTGAATCCACACCCTCCACTTGCCCTCCACTTGCCTTCATCTTGACCCTTGAAAGTCCTATAAATACCCCTAAGTCAAGGAATTCTTCATCCACAAATATTTTCCAAGTCTTGAAAGTTCCCTTCTCCTTGTGAGCTTCTCGTCAAAGCCTCCTTTCCCTCTTGGTAGAAATACTCTCCAAGTATTGTTACTATCCCCAAAATACCTTAGCCAATCCCTTATAGTATTTCCAAAGTTACCTCTATACGTAGAGTCCGAAAATACTACCTTGTATTCCTATAGTCACTAAACGAAACCAGAGAAACTTCATAGTTGGTTCAAGTAGAAAGTAAGTTGTGTAGAAAATTCTAAGGGTTTCTTGGAACGGATTGGAGTGTACAGATTAGGAGCTAAACCTCGCTCAGGATCGACTAATATCTTGGATAATTTTGGGCTTATCGAGGTAAATATCTTATCCTTCTATTGTAATTGGAGAATACATACTGTAGAAGTATAGAAATAAGTATAAAACACATGTAGGATATTAAAGAAGAGAATTGAACCGTAATTACATGTAGGGTATTACGTAAGAGAATTGAACTATAATCACATCAAGATTTAAAGAAGATTGAATCAGACTTACATAGGATTGTATTTCAGATGAGACTTGTATAGTTTGGGTAGGGAAGTCTTTGCCCGATTTTCCGTAGAATAGAGAACCTCTGCTTAGATTATCCTCTGCAGTAGTCAGACGTTGATAGACGTATTTGACTATTATAGGTTGATACTCATGCGCGACATATTTGACTTGGCAGGTGGATTTCGCCGAGGAGGTATGTGATTCTTCCTATACTCTTGAGCATGATATTTTAAAATATATATATAGTACGGTAGGCGTACGTGTGTTAACTGAACATGGTTTTACTTGACGTCTTTTGACTTGAGTCTAAATAATAAGAATCTTGAAGTCTTTCAAAAGAATTATAAATCATTTTTGAAAGAAGAAGAATATTTGTTTTTAAAACAAAAAGCTTAAGAGTTATACTAGCTTTATGGGAAGTTAGGTATAACGACTTAAGAAAGATAAAAGGAACAGTTTACTTATGTGTTTATGAAAGACTTGTATTGATTTCTGGAAAGTATAATAAGATGGTTTGATGCGTAGACATATTATGATGCTATGTGTGTTAGTGTTATACCCCGTAGTTCCAGGGTATGTATGTGAGGACGTACGTACGAGAATACGACAGTAATTTTGGAAAGAAAGAAAGATGTGATTTTTCGACGGAAAAGTTCCGGATTTTGTAAAGGAAAAAGGTTCGTTAATGGGAATTGGATTCCCAGATTTGGTATTTGGACTTCTTGGATTATATTAGAATTTTGGGATTTTATTTTCGGAAATGGTCACGTGGGGCCCACGGGAGAAATTTACGGTTTTGTGGGGCCCGCTTTGTTTTTGGGATTTTTGATATTTTGGATATTTTTGGAAGACGAAATATTTTGGACGAGTAGGGGGGCGACATGTGTCACCCCCATGTGGCCATAGTTGGTCGTTTCTTGTTGACACTTGGCTTTGGCCGAATTGGCCTTACAAGTGGCAAGCCACTTGTCTTGTTTTTTGTTGGCCATGTGGTGTGGTGGGACCCACACACACATGGCCCAATCTTGACCATACACTTACATTGATCTTGGCCCTTGATTCTTCTATAAATACCCCATAGTGCAAGACATAATATTCATCCACACTTAAAGACTTTCCAAGGCAAAAATTTCCCTCCCTTTAGCCTTGTTTCGTCCAACCTCCCCCACTTGTGTAGAAAATACTCCAAGTATTATTGTATAATCCCAAATACCTTAGCCTAGTATCCCTAGTTGTATTCCAAGTTATTTCAATACTAGGAGCCCGGAAATACTACTTTATTCCAATAGTCGCAAAACGAAACCCTAGAAAAATCTTCATAGCTTGGTTGAAGTGTTAAGAGAAGTTGTTTAGAAACTTCTAAGGGTTGCTTGGAGCGGGTTGTAGCGTAAGGAGTTTGGAGCTAAACGTTGCTCAGGATTGACTTATAAACTTGGATAATTTTGGGCTTATCGAGGTAATGATCTATGTCCCCCTATTGTAATTGGATATTACATGTTGTAGTAGTTATTGTTATACCCCGTATTTCCAGAGTATGTACGTGAGGGCGTACGTACAAAAGTTTAAGCATTAAAGAAGACTAAGGGACGAAATTTTGTGCACAACTAGAAAAAAATCGCTTTCGACAAACGCTTTCCGAACTTGCGAAGGGAAAATTCGCTATGTATTTTATTATTTTTGCGGATTTTTCCGAGAGATGAAATATTTTGGATTAACGGAGGGTGACATGTGTCACCCTCAAAGTGGACGAATTGGGCGTTTTCTTGCTCAATTTTAGTCAAGGAGTTGGTAGGATATTTTGGTGGTAGATGGATAAGGTACACTTGCCCAAATCTTGACCTTACACTTGCCTACCACTTGTCTTGATCTTGGCCCTTGGTTGTCCTATAAATACCCCTTTAGTTGAAGACTTATTCTTCATCCTCTCTTGATAAATTCCAAGGCAAAAAACATTTCCCTCCCTTCTAGTGTTTTCGTCCGCCACACCCTCCCCCGTTGGGAGCCCTCACCAAGTACACCCTCCCCTTTCCTTGTTGTTTTCGTGAAATACCCTCCCTTGGTAGAAAAATACTTCTCCAAGTATTGTTGTATAAATCCAAAATACCTTGGCCCAAATACCTTGTAGTATTCCAAGGTTACACCTATACTAAAAGCCCAGAAATACTATTATACTTCCCTTCATCCAAAACGAAACCCTAGGAAATCTTCATGCCGGTTGGAGTGTTAAGTAGAAGTTGCGTAGAACTTCTAAGGGTTGTTTGGAGCGGGTTGGAGCGCCTGTAGTAGAGCTAAACGTCGCCAGATCGACATATAAACTTGGATAATTTTGGGCTTATCGAGGTAAATACTCTTGTCCTTCTATTGTAATTGGAATTACATCTGTAGTAGTATAGAATTGAATATAAGATTCATGAAGGATATTACGTAAGAGAATTGAACCAAATCACATCGTAAGAATATTAAAGAAATCGAATCAGATTTACTTAGAATTTGTATTCTGATGGGCTTGTGTAGTTGAATGGGTAGGAAGTCTTGCCCAATTTTTCGTAGAATTATTCTACTGAGTAGTCTAGACATTGATAGACTTATATGACCGTTATAGGTTGAAATCGCAAGTAGCGTATTCTACTCGGGGTGGAAAGGGCTAGCGGATTCTGATTTTGGAGCTATTTGCTTATAATGATAATCGCCGCGGTACGTGATTCTTCCTATACTCTTGAGCATGATATTTTAAAAGTATATATATATATAGTACGGTAGACGTACGTGTGTTAACTGAACGTAGTTTTACGGCAATGTCTTTTGACTTAAGCCTGAATAATAAGAATCTTGAAGTATTTCAAAAGAATTAAGAAACCTTTTTGAAGAGAAATACTTGGTTTTAAAAGCTAAGAGTTATACTAGCTTTATGGGAAGTTAGGTATAATGACTTAAGAGAGATAAAAAGAATGGTTTATTGATTTTAGAAGTTAAGAGACTTGATCTTAAAAGATAAGAGGCTTGACTTAATTGAATTAATATGAATTTTGTTAATAAGTGTGAAACCTCATTCGTGAGTAATGAGTACTTGGTTTTTAAAAGGAATAATGTTTCTCGATTTCGAAATCGTAATAAGTATCGAACAAACCATCGCACGCTAATAAAGGGAAATGTATTGAATAATTAAGTATTATTAAAACCAGAGAAACCTCCATCCGCATGAAGCTAAGATGAGACAAAATGATATTACATTTCCTAGATCATGGCTGCTTTAATAAGATTGATTATGAATAAGAATAACCTACTCACACGTAAGGCTTATTGTTTTAAAAGAGAGTATGTTATTTGATTAAGACTATGAACTATGAAATCTTTCGAAACTAAAAGACTTGAGTATCTGAAATTAGGCAAACTTGAACTTTCTGAAAAAATGTTCATACTTGACGTTGTTCTAAAAAGTGTAAGCCACTTGGTTTAAAAATAGTGTAAAGTACTTGATTTTAAAACATGAACGTAGTTGATACTACGGATAATAGTATCGAGTTGTTTCTACGTAAAGAGGTCTTTTAAAGGATTAATGTATGTAGTACTTTGGGGTTAAAACCGGATTTGTTGAAATAAAATAAATGTTTGTGGTACGATTAAACTTGCCTATGCTTGTGGTGATAACCTTTGTTGTGCAAGTGTTGTATTTCGCGTACCTGCTCTCGTTGGAGGGCTATCGATTGATTGATGGACATACCGACACGATGGGTGGCCCACGTATGCTTCCACTAATCGATCCTTTGGACATACCGACACGACGGGTGGCCACGCATGCTTCCATTAGAGTGTTATCTTGTTATTTGTTTTGGACATACCGACACGATGGGTGGCCACGAGTATGCTTCCATTTTTATTGTTATCTTGTTACTTTCTTTTCGACATACCGACACGATGGGTGCCCACGTATGCTTCCATTAGGAGTGTTATCTTGTTATTCGCTTCGACATACCGACACGATGGGTGGCCACGGTATGCTTCCATTCGATTGTTATCTTGTTATTTTCGACATACCGACACGACGGGCGCCCACTGTATGCTTCTATTAGATGGTTCCATGGCCATGCTTATACCGAGGTAAGATCGGGCATGCGGCCGTTGTGCGGGTTATATTTGAGTGATTACTTTGAGGCGTGAGTCCCCGACTTGACACGCATCGCTTTTATATTACGAATCGTAGTTTTGTTATCATACATGTCTCTGCTTTGTTTAGATCGTTATGATTTCGTTACGATTTTTCGCCACATACTTGGTACCGCTGTTATCGACCTCCTTGGGGTGCGCTCACGCCACGTAGAGGTACATCGGTTGTCGATCCTCGCCTAGGATCACAAATCACGTTTTGGGAAGCTCCGTTTTTCCGAGGCTTATCTTTTGGTATGCTACCCTAAGTCTGCAGGTTCTGCACATTCGTGGTATGGCGGGGCCCCGCCATAGTTGTCGTTACATTCTTAGAGGTCCAGAGTAATCTGTTGTGTGGTTTGTAAAAAGGATTAAACTGCTCAAACTTTGTATTTATATATATCGAAAGGCGACTTTCTCTCGATAAAATGTGTTTTATTTTACGCTTATTTCATGTCTTGTTTTTATGTTCACGATCACTCGATGTATGACTATTTGGGTGCCCGTAGGCACCACCACGAACGGTCGTCGTGTGCTTATACTTGAGTATATTATATTAGAAGGATGATTATAAAGGATTGAACTGTATTTACATCGACTGCATTTACAGTAGACTTGTGTGGTATTATTGTGAGCAATTGAACACGTCCTTAGACGGTAATCCCTCGAGTTGTTGGCCCAGCAGCAGCCTTGGTAGGAAGAGATTTATGTGATAGTGGGGAGAGTCGCCAATTTTCGTAGAATAAGGAATCTTGTATTTAGAATATTCTACTAAGAGAACTAGAGATTGATAGATATATCGTGGTTGTTATAGGTGGATCTTCACGCCGCATACTTGACTGGCTTGTGGTTTAAGCTAAAAAGGTATGTTATTCTTCCTATACTCGAGCATGATTGTTGTGAACTATATAGTACGGTAGACGTACGTGTGTGAAATGAATTTTGTTTGTTTAAAACATAAAGTGTTATAATGGCTTTATGGGAAGTTAGTTATAACGACTTTATGAAGATAAAAGAAAGATTTGATTTTAAAAGCTAAACGACTTGATTTTGAAAGTTAAGAGACTTGATCTTGAAAGATAAGAGACTTGACTTATAACGACTTGTTTTCGGAAAAGGAGAAGTAACTTGATTTAAGTATAGGTTACTTGTTTTGAAAAGAGTAAGTTAATTGGGTTTTAAAAGAGTATACTTGATGTTGTTTTAAAAGAAAAGCACTTGGTTTAAAAAGTATAGAGTACTTGATTTTAAAAGCCTTGTAAAGATTTTTACGAAGGTGAAGTAATGTGGTTTTAAAAGTAAAACGTGTTTTCTTTATATACTACGAGTATTAGTATCGTGTGGCTTTTACGTAACAAGAGGTCTTTTTGAAAGAAGGAAAGTACGTTGAACTTGTCTATGCTTGTTGTGATAGTCTTTGTTGTGCAAGTGTTTGATTTTGTGCTATCGTGTCTCGTGGAGGGTCATTTATCGATTGATTGCCGACATACTAACACGCTGATGGTCCACGAGTACGTCCACTTTGAGTATTATCTTGTTATTTCCTTTCGACAGTGCGATGGACGCATCCACGTACGCCAAAAGATGGGATGGTTTCATGACCATGCTTTCGAGGTAAGATCGGGGCACGCGGTCATTGAGGGTTTTGTTATTTGTCCACGGACCGCTAATCCATGAAGCTTGCCGCGCGACGAGCGATCACGGCTTGATTTGTACACGTGGTTACGTGCACTTGAGATATTTGTCCCGGTCATTTCATGTATCGTGCTCGTAGATAGCTTCTTGAGATACTTGCCTCGGCCATATCTCGTGAGACGGTAGGCTATCGCACGCGCTTACATGGTACTTGCCTCGGCCATTGCGTGGCTAGCTTTTTGATCGTAGTTGGCTTCCGCATTTTGCGTGAAGGATATGACTAGCTTTTAGGAACCGGTAGTGGCGATTCTACTTCGCCCGATCGGTTTGATGACGCAGCAGTGATCTAGTGTTCAGTTCACATACGGGTGTTGTTTTACATCATATCGCCGCGATGAAACGAGTTCCACTGCACGGTGATATTATGGGCGCGAGACCCATAGTTATGCGAGTGATTATTCGGGATATGGTCCCTTACTTGGCATAATCATGCTACTTATCGCAAAATGGTTTTATAAAATGATGAAATGTGATTTCATTACGCATTTTTCGCCACATACTTGGTACCTATTGTCAGCCTCTCCGGGCCGTGTTCATGCCGCAGAGTAGGTACACCGCTTGTCGATCCTCGCCATAGATCGCGATTCAACTTGGGAAGCTCCGCTTCTCCGGAGGCTTATCTTTTGGTATAGTCCCCTGTCATTGTAGGTACTTGTACATTCAGGGGTATGGCGGGGCCCTGTCCTGCCATGGTTGTTGTTACATTCTTAGGTCCAGAAATCGTTGTGGTAGGGTTGTAAAGGATTTTAATCGCTCGCTTATATGTGTATACATGAAGGCGACCGCTTGTTGGCCTGCTTTCTTATGTTGTCTCTTGTTTCTGCTTAAACTTTATTTCCGCTGATTTTCTCGATGTTGTTATCACTAGGTGCCGGTAAGGCACCATGACCGAGATCGGTCGTGAAGATAAGTGTCTTGTAACATTTGTATAAGAGGTTATTCTTATTCCTTATGTTGTTTAACAGAAGTCGCTATGTTAGATTACATCACCACCTCTTGACATGATATACTGGGTTAAGCCGCTCGACGCTGGGTATACCTCGTGCAATGCAGTGACTATGATTCGAGAATACCTCATGCTGGTCCGGGGGCCTATGCGAGCTACGAGAGTTCCGTGTTAGTGTGCGGTCCATGTGGCCATGCGCCTACGTGGCCACGCGGACTACGAGTCCAGACGATGCCGAAAGTAGCTACCCTCGACGCGGAATACCTCACGCGGCCAGTGCCTACGCGGATCAAGGAGTCCGTGATTAGCAGCATAATGATACTATGGGCGATTGGCCTTGCGATCATTCGCACCTAGAAAAGACCATTCTGATTTACCTATTATTGCTCTTGTTTGTGATGTGCATATGCGGTTACATCAGTTGTTTCATATATTTGTAAAATTGGTTTTAAAATGATATGATTTCATTTAAGTACTTTACGCTTCACATACTTGGTACCTGTTATCGACCTCCTTCTGGCCGCGTTCATGCCGCAGTAAGGAAAGCAGTGCTAGATCCGCATCCTTAAGATCTTTTGCTTTGTGTCGTGAGCTCCATCTTCTCCTGAGGCTCGACTTTTGGGTATGATCTCCCGTTGTCAGAGATAGTTTTGTACATTCGTGGTATGGCGGGCCCCGTCCTCCATAGTTGCTTATCTTCTTAGGTGCAGAGTCCTATTGTACAACTGGGATGTAATCGCGATTTTGGTTATATATATATATCTAAAGGCTTACCTTTTCTCGTATAAAAATCGTGTCTCATTTTACAATCGTTTCATGTCTTATTTTATATTCCGCCGATTACTCGATGTATGACTACTGGGTGCCCGTAAGGCACTACCACGCCCTCGAACGGTCGTCACAAAAGTGGTATCGAGCGCTTAATCTCTGAAAGTGTCTACGATCGTATCTAGTAAGTCTGATTATCGGTGTGTCGCGCACCACACCAATAATCGTGGAGGCTATAGGATATTTAGGATTGGTTTCCATTCTTCTCACTCGGTGATCGTGCCTCAGAGCTGTTATAAGTCGACCTCTAACGTATTCCTTTTCAGAATAGCTTATGCCTCCACGTAAGGCAACCCGCCCGTATGGCAAGACACCGTAGAGTCGCTAGTAGGACACCGAGAGTCACGAGGCTCGTGCCCGATTTATACCGAGGTGATACCTCGTGACGGCGAAGTTCCATGACGCCGCCGGCCCAGAGAGACCACGCACCGCACCTCACCCCACCACAGGCAGGGAGTTAGGGTACAAGAGACGGCCCACCATCGCCGTGATCGTGGCGACACGCGATAGGCGGATGCAGTCAGCCTGGGCCCAAGCAGGCTCGTTCGGTTCACCCGAGATCGAGCAGTTTGAGGCTACGGATTTTCTCGAGTTGTAGCCCGCAGTTCTACGGTCGAGGCCCGAGGATGATCCGCGCGAGTTCATCCGCCGATATGAAGGATCATGCAGTGATCAAGGCTTGAGACCGAGTCCGTGATCTTCGGTTCACATAGGGCTGCGGATACCGCAATGATTGGTTTGATTCGCGAGTTATCCTGGAGAGCACGCGTCCTCGCCTACTGGGACGAGTTCTCGAGTCTTTTCTCACTCACTTCGCCTCCGCAGATGAGGGCACGGGCCAGATATTTGTTGGCGAGAGAGGAACACGCTAGGAGTACAACGCTGAAGTTCGATTCGCTGGCTCGAGCATGTCCCTCGCGCTGGTAGCGTATATGGAGGGCGGTGCACCGCCACGCCACCGCTAGATGATTATATGGCCGAAGTCTTACGCGGGTGTAGCTCTTCACCATGCATGGACATTACCCATACGCAGCTCATGCTCTGGATGCGAGGCGTAGGTCGACGGGTTGTCACGCCAGAAGCAGGCGCCAGACGGCAGGTCTTTTGGTAGCTCTCGGGGTGGACGGCCCAACATCGCAAGCCTAGATTTGCACCACGCCCATTTCGAGCACTCCTACACCGCTCGGCGCGTACCACGCCCCAGGACTTCGACGTCCAGTAGCAGAGGCGCTGGACGACGGACCACCTCAGCCAGGTGGCGATGTGGTAGATCCCATTACGGAATTGTGGTACGCTCGAGTTTGTTACACTTGCGCCGCAGGTCATTTGCGAGCCCGTCCGGCCAAGCGGCGCAGAGGTGGTCACCACGGTGGTCTTTCGCCGGTCTTCTTCATCTCCTACAGCTACTCGCCCGAGGCGTGGTACTCACGGGCCGCAAGTCACGGCAGAGGTCGGGCGCGGGTCCCGCTTCTAGCGGTCCTCGTAACCGCATATATGCCTTGTCGGCCGGTAGGACCGTGAGGCTCACCGATGTCGCCACGTGTACTTTATCGCTTCATGTCGTGACGTATGCCTTGATAGATCCGGGTTCTACTCTGTCCTATATATCTCCCCTTATCGCTAGTAGGATGGGGATATAGCCTGAGTCCATAGACCATTTCGAGGTAGCTACGCCAGTGGGTGATTCGGTGGTAGCTCGGCAGTATATGTGGCTTGTCCAAGGACTTTATGCAATGCGTGACCACTAGCGCACTCGATGAGTGGACATGACCGATTTCGATGTGATCATGTGCATGGATTGGCTAGCTTCTTGCTATGCCAATGTAGTGCAGGAGAGTGGTACGGTTCGCTTTCTGAGCCACGGTTATCGAGTGGGAGAACACCGTGTCGCCGGCGGTAGGTTTATTTCTTACCTCAGGCTAGGAAGATGGTGCAGAAGGGTATATCTACCATCTCATTTGGGTGTTTGATACCGAGGTCGCAGTAGATTTTCATCATTCCTGAGTCGAGAGTTCCCAGATGTGTTTCCAGACGACCTCCCGGGTATCCCTCCTGAGAGGGAGATAGAGTTTTGTATAGATGTGTTGCCAGACACTCGGCCTATTTCCATTCGCCATACGTAACGGCACCCGCCGAGTTGAGAGAGTCAAGGACCGGTGAGAGATTTCTTTGGAGAAGCGGCTTCATCAGGCCTAGTGTTTCTCCCCGGGAGCGCCGTATTGTTCGTGAAGAAGAAGGACTCGACGCCGCGCATGTGTGTTGATTAAGGCAATGAACAAGGTGACCATAAAGAATGATACCCTTCCTGTGATTGATGATTTGTTCGACCAATTGCGGTGCGAGATGTTTCTCCAAGATTGATCTGCGATCGCTATCATCAAAGTAGTCGAGAGGCTGATGTCCCTAGGATCGCATTCGGACCAGACGCATTATGAGTTCGTGGTCATGTCTTTAGGGTTGACCAATGCCGCACAGTATTCATGGATTTGATGAACCGATTGTTCAAGCCATTTTGGACACGCTGTGATAGTGTTCATCATGACATCTTCGCTTATTCTCGCCGTAGCAGGAGCATGCGAGTATCTGAGGACGGTGTCGAGTTCTCCAGACCAGCAGCTTATACGCCAAGTTTTCCAAACGTGAGTTTTGGTTGGCTTCGTGGCTTTTCTTGGCATATTTTCGGGACGATGGTATTCGGGTGGATACGCCAAGATCGAGGCGTCGAGTTGGCCTAGACCCACTACTCCGGCAGAGGCGAGCTTTCCAGGCCTCGCAGTTACTATCGGCGTTCAGAGAAGTTTGCTTCTATCTCGCACCATTGACTAGGTGACTCGTAAGCGCAAAGTTTCAGCCGGACTGATGCTTGTGGCGTGGTTTCCAGTCTTGAAGGAGAACGACCGCCCCCATTCTTACTCTTCCAGAAGGTCCAGACGGCTATGTAGTGTATTGTGATGCGTCAGGCGTCGGGCTCGGATGTGTGTTGATGCAGCTGGGTAAGGTTATAGCATACGCATCCCGACAACTTAAGAAACATCAGAGGAACTACCCCACCCATGATTTGGAGTTGGCAGCGGTGATTCACGCCTTGAAGATCTGGAGGCACTATTTGTATGGGGTTCATGTGGATATTTTTACATACCACAAGAGCCTCCAAAGATATCTTCACCGTGAGGAGCCGAACTTACGGCTGCAGACGGTGGTTAGAGTTACTCAAGGATTACGATGTCGACATCCCGCACCACCGGGAAGGCCAATGTTGTGGCGGATGCCTTAGTCGTAGTCGATGGGAGTCTATCGATGTGCAGCGGAGGAGGGCATGGTCCGCGAGTTACATCGATTAGTGAGCCTTGGAGTCCATTGATTGGTTCTGATAGCGCTGGGGTTCGAAGTTTGAGAGGTTGTCGAGTCTTCCATCGCCGGCGAGGCGAAGAGGCAACAACTGAGGATCCTGCTTGACTCGCATCGCGATACGACTCTTCGTGAGGAAGGGTCCTTTGAGGTAGCACTGATGGGGTGCTAAGGTTTGAGGCGTGTTGTGTGTTCAGATATTTCAGACTTCAAAGCAGTTCTAGGAAATACACTACAGCATTACTCATCCATCCGGTTCGACCAAGACGTACTACCACCTCGTGATCTCGTATTGGTGGGATGTCTTGAAGAGGGACGTTGCAGAGTTTGTAGCTCAGTTCCCGTGTTGTCAGCAGGTGAAGATAGAGCACCAGAGGCCTGGTGGATTATTGCAGACGATAGAGATCCCGACCTGGAAGTGGGAGGTGATCAACATGGACTTTATCACAGGATTAACTCGCACTCCGAGGAAGGACGATTCTATCAGGGTTATCGTCGACAGGATGACGAAATCGGCCCACTTTCTTCCAGTCAGGACGACCTTTTTGGCCGAGGATTATTCCAGACTTTACATCCGAGAGATCGTGAGACTGCATGGAGTCCCTATTTCGATCATATCGCATGCAGGAGCCCGCTTATGGCTAACTTCCTGAGGTCCTTCCAAGGGTTTAGGGACGCAGTGAGCTCGAGTCGCATTCCATCCTCGCATGCAGACGGACAGCAGAGCGCACTATCCGCACTCTTGAGGATATTCGCGAGCCCCGTGTTATCGACTTGTGGTACGGGAGGATCATTTGCCTCTAGCTGAGTTTCATATAATAATGGCTACCACTCCAAAGATTCGGATGGCGCCTTATGAGGCCTTATATGGGAGAAGTGCAGTTCCGATAGGTTGGTTTGATGTAGGCGAGGCGCTAGTGGGACCGACACTGACAGCGCCGGATAAGGTGAAGCTTATCCAGAGCGGTTATCGACAGGCTGAGTCGACGAAGTCATACGCAGATCATCGTCGCCGGCGTCCGAGTTCGAGGTTGATGATTGGGTTTTCTGAAGGTGTCACCCACGGCGGTGTGATGAGATTCGAAGAAAGGAAACTCACCAAGGTACATCGGGCATCGAATTGTCCGTGGTAGGCGTTGCCTACGAGTCGATCCGCCGTCCGATCCGAGGCAATGCATCCGGTTTTTCATGTTTCTATCGGCGAGATGTATCGGGATCCATCTAGGTTGCACCCGATTGACGATGTCAGTGACCGGGGTTATCATAGGAGAGATTCCCATACGATAATCGATCGTCGGTTAGGCGTCTGACCGGACGGGCGTGGCCGCCAAAGTCTTGTGGCGGAACGAGCTCGTGGAGGAGATGACGGGAAGTGAGGAGGACATGAGGCGTATATCCTCACCTATTACCCACACCTCCGTAACTCACTTTCCTACTTGTAAATTTTCATTGTCATATTTGCTTGTTGTATTGTGGCCATGGTGGCATTTGCAAACCGCTTTAAGCATGAGGAACTTTATCGTTATCTGTTTTGGGAAGGAAACATTCGACGAATGTTTCTAAGGAGGAGAAAGTTATACCGTATTTCAGTATATGCGTATGCGCATTTAAAAGTTTAAACCTTAAAGTTAGGCATAGATCGAAAATTTGTGCACAACCCTTAAAAGAATTTTTTCCAAACGTCTTCCAAAGCTTGCGAAGGGAAAATTACGGCTGCGACATTTATATTTTTTGCGGATTTTTCAGAGAGATGAAATATTTTGGACCAACGAGAGGGTGACACTTGGAACGGATTGGAGGCTAAACCTCGCTCAGGATCGACTTATATCTTGGATAATTTTGGGCTTATCGAGGTAAATATCTTATCCTTCTATTGTAATTGGAGAATACATACTGTAGAAGTATAGAAATAAATATAAAACACATAGAAGGATATTAAAGAAGAGAATTGAACTGTAATTACATAGAAGGGTATTACAGAAGAGAATTGAACTATAATCACATCAGAAGATTTAAAGAAGATTGAATCAGATTTACATAGATCAGTATTTAAGACTTGTATAGTTTACTGCAGGGAAGTGCTGCCCGATTTTCCGTAGAATAGAGAACCCTCTCGCTTAGATTATCATACGAGTAGTCTAGACGTTGATAGACGATTTGACTATTATAGGTTGATACTCTGCGCGACATATTCGACTTCGCGTGGATTTCATGAGGTATGTGATTCTTCCTATACTCTTGAGCATGATATTTTAAAATATATATATAGTACGGTAGACGTACGTGTGTTAACTGAACATGGTTTTACTTGACGTCTTTTGACTTGAGTCTAAATAATAAGAATCTTGAAGTCTTTCAAAAGAATTATAAATCATTTTTGAAAGAAGAAGAATATTTGTTTTTAAAACAAAAAGCTTAAGAGTTATACTAGCTTTATGGGAAGTTAGGTATAACGACTTAAGAAAGATAAAAGGAACAATTTACTTATGTGTTTATGAAAGACTTGTATTGATTTCTGAAAAGTATAATAAGATGGTTTGATGAGTAGACATATTATGATGTTATGTGTGTTAGTGTCTTGTAACGTTTGTATAAGAGGTTATTCTTATTGTGCTTATGTTGTATAACGGTAAGCCGTTATGTTAGTATTACATCACTCACCTCTTGACATGATATACGGGGTTGTTGCTTCCGATACGGGTATACCTCGTGCAATTGGTGACTATGATTCGAGAATACCTCACGCGGTCCAGGGGCTATGCGAGCTACGAGTTCGTGTTAGTGTGCGTCCACGTGGCCACGCGTCTATGTGGCCACGCGACTACGAGTCGTGATCGATGCGAGAAGCTACCCTCGATGCGCGGAATACCTCACGCGCCTAGGTGGCCTATGCAGATCGCGAGTCCGTGATTAGGCAGCATAATGATACTACGGGCGATCGCCTTGCTTCGATCATTCGCACTTCAGAAAAGACCTGGGCGCTTACCTATTATTGCTCTTGTTTGTGATGTGGCACTATGCGCGTTACATTGGTTGTTTCGGCATATATTTGTAAAATTGGTTTTAAAATGATATGATTTCATTTAAGTACTTTACGCTTCACATACTTGGTACCGTTGTAATCGACCTCCTTCGGGGCCGCGCGTTCATGCCGCAGGTGAAAGCAGTGCTAGATCCGCATCCTGTGATCTTTTGCTTTGGTGCCGTGAGCTCCATCTTCTCCTGAGGCTCGACTTTTGGTTATGATCTCCCGTTGTTGTAGATAGTTTTGTACATTCAGGTATGACGGCCCTATCCTCCATAGTTGCTTATCTTCAGAGGTTCAGAGTCCTATTGTGCAGTTGGGATGTAATCGCGATTTTGGTTATATATATATGCCGAAGGCTTACCTTTTCTCGATAAAAACCGTGTCTCATTTTACAATCAAGCTTCATGTCTTGTTTTTATATTCCGCCGACACTGATGTATGACTACTTGGGTGCCCTGGTAAGGCACTACCACTGCCCTGAACGGTCGTGATAATGAAGGACGGCCCGGTTACTAGCTAGGGATTCAGCAACCAGAGAGTATATAATGTACCGATTTATCACGGGTCTTGATGATTATCTAATAAAGGGTTGTGCAAGAGTAGCTCTTCAGTCAGGCATGGACATGGCCCGCGTACGGGCTTATGCGCAGCGGGCTGAGGAACGTAGAGATCAATGGATTAACCAAGGGCAGCAGAAGAGGGCCAGATCAGCAGGGTCCTTTGGTAACTTTCGAGGTGAATCGCCTCAGCAACAGACTAGATATGCGCCTCCGCCAGTGCAGAGTGGTCCTCCCAGCTCGTGACGCTCGGTATGCAGAGTTGGTCGAGCTCCGTGGCTTCGTTCACTGATATACATAGGTTCTAGCCACCGACCCGCCTCGTTGTTCACGACGCGTGCATCATCCCGGAATGTCGCTTTTTTTGGTGCTTGTTTTACTCGGCGCCGAGGCCATGTGATGAGAGAATGTTCTAGTAGGATGGATACAGTAGAGGACTCACCTACCAGTCGATTGTGGATTCATGGTTGGAGGAAGGGTGTTGGCTGAGGAGGCCACCCCCACCTCGCCGTAGCCGTGGTGGTAGGTGTCATTCGAGTGTCGTACTACTGACAACTTGTTATGCATGCGACAGCAGGCCATTTTATGAGGAATTGTCCGATCGTGGTACCACGGATGTAGGGACTCACCCGTGATCGCTGGCTAGTTCATCACCTTCTAGCTATGCGCCCAACAGAGCAGATTACGACAGAGCGACAAGTGGACGTGAAGCGAACACAGTATATCCTTAACCCTCTAGAGATTAGTATGTGTGATAAGATGAGTATATTTTAAGTGTTATGTTCTTATAGCATTGTGTTAATTGTGATTGAAAACATGGTTAGTTGAAAAGGTAAGATTGGGACGGAAATTGCGAGCCTTAGAATATTATACGCGAGACCTTAGGCGCAGGCCGTCTCGAGTAAAAGATTTATTTTTATGATTGACCTTTATCGAGTGCATAGTATTCGTGGGGTATATTTGTGTGATAAGTCCCGAGTGGTGTGAAATGAAAGAGGGTAGTTGAGCTAACACTACTAGGTTTCGTGACTCGATTAGTGAGATTGTTCCGATTGGGAACAGAGAGTTTGGCGCGATAAATGGGCGGGTTGAGGCAAGGTCGCGTCAACCCGTGAGTCTGATTGGGGTGGGGTCAATTTGTGGTGGTCCCGCCATGATAGGGTCACGAGGTGCTAGGCCCAAGTTTAGGTAACCATCGTGCGGGTTCGCGTGCGTTCGACCGTAATCAGATCGTGAAGGCCGGAATGGCCTTAGAGTAAATTGAAGCTAGTGGGAACTTTTGTGAGATTAGAAATGATTCCTCGTTGGCTTGGATTTGAGTTTTGCGCATGTTATATTCCCGCCATCGCGGTACGATCGGTTTTGTAAGTATAAGAGCGGAGACTATACCGCCGCAAACGTTTGGAGTTTGAAGGAACATTCGGACGCATGTTTCTAAGGAAGAATGTTATACCCGTAGTTCCGTGGTATGTATGTGAGGACGACGCGACGAATACGATAAAATTGGAAAGAAAGAAAGATGTGATTTTTCGACTAAAAGTTTCCGTTTTATGAAGGAAAAGGTTCACACGGGAATTGGATTTCCAGATTTGGTATTTGGACTTCTTGGATTATATTAGAATTATGATATTTTATTTTCGAAAATGGTCATGGGACCCACTGAGAAATTTACTGCTTTGGGGCCCACTTTGTTTTTGAGATTTTCTGTATTTTGGATATTTTCTAAGACGAAATATTTTGGACGAGCAGGGGCTTACACGTGTCACCCCATGTGGCACCTTGGTTGACCGGGAGGATGTTGTTCAGCCATCATCCCTCGCCGAAATGGCCATGACACTTGGAGCTTAATTTCGTTGGCCATGTGGTGTGGTGGGACCCACACACACATGGCCCAATCTTGACCACACACTTGCATAGATCTTGACCCTTGAATCCTCTATAAATACCCCATTAGTTGAAGACTTATTATCATCCCACACTTAAGCTTTCCAAGGAAAAATATCCCCTCCCTTTAGGCTTGTTTTCGTCCACCCCCCTCTTGTGTAGAAAATACTTCTAGTATTGTTGTATAAATCCCAAATACCTTAGCCTAGTATCTCTAGTTGTATTCCAAAGTTATTTCAATACTAGGAGCCCGGAAATACCACTTTATCCCAATAGTCGCAAATGAAACCCTAGAGAAATCTTCCTAGCTTGGTTGAAGTGTTAAGAGAAGTTGTTTAGAAACTTCTAAGGGTTGCTCGAGCGGGTCGAGCGTCGGATTTGGAGCCAAACGTTGCTCAGATCGATGTTATACCCCGTATTTTCGCAGTATGTACGCCGAGGTGTCGCATAAAAGTTAGCCTAAGTTAAAGACTCGACTAAAAAGTTTGTGCACAACTCAATAAAAGAATCGTTTCCGACGTAAACGCTTAACAAGACTCGCGTAGGATAAATTCCGCCATGTCATTTCTAATTTTTGCGGATTTTTCCGAGAGACGAAACATTTTGACCAACGAGAGGGCGACACTTGTCACCCTCTCATCGATGGACGGGACGACAATGGGCCGAATGGAGTGGCTATTTTGTCGGAGTTGGTAGGATATTTTGTGTGATAGTTGGATAAGGTACACTTGCCCTAATCTTGACCTTACACTTGCCTAGCACTTGGCTAAATCTTGGCCATTGGTTGGCCATCCTCGACCTATAAATACCCTCTTAAGATGAAGAGTTCTTCATCCACAAACAAACTTTCCAAGTCTAAAATCCTTCCTCTCCCTTGTAAGCCTTTTTCGCCCAAACACTTCCCCTCCCTCAAGCTTGGCCGAGGCAACCCCTAGCCTAGCCGAAACCTACCCCCTCCCTTGGTAGAAAAGTGGCCTTCTAGTATTGTTATAATGCCCAAAATACCCTAGCCCAAATCCCTTAGTACTTAGTAGAAGTCATGAAGAACTTCTAAGGGTTCTCGAGCTATCTGAGCGCATAAATTGAGAGCTAAACTCGCTCGTGAATGACGCTTATACTTGGATAATTTTGGGCTTATCGAGGTAAATAAACTTATCCTTCTTTTATAATTGGAGGATACATATCGTAAGAGTATAAGAATAAGTATAAATACTTGTATGATATTACGTATAAATTGAATCGCTATCACAAAGATATGGCATAAAAGAAGAATAATTAAACTATACTTACATGTGACTGCTTTCACAAGAGACTTATATAGCTCACCGGCAGGGAAGTCACGCCCGACTTTCCGTAGAATTGAGAACCTCTGCTTAGAATGACCTACGCAGTAATCTAGACATCGATAGATGTCTGTGACTATTATAGTCGATTCTCTACCACATATTCGACTGGGCAGTGGATTTCGCCAAGGTATGTGATTCTTCCTATACTCTTGAGCATGATATTTTAAATATATATATAGTACTAGACGACGTGTGTTAATCGAATAATAACTACGCAATGTCTTTTGACTTAAGCCTAATAATACTTACGAATGTCTCGCGACTTAAGCCCTAATAATAAAGATCTTAAAAAGTCTTTCAAAAGGATTATAAAACAGCTTTGAAAGAAGAAGAATATTTGTTTTTAAAACAAGAAGCTTAAGGGTTATACTAGTTTTACGGGAAGTTAAGTATAACTACTTAAGTTTTATAAAAGGAACAGTTTACTTATGTGTTTACAAAAGACTTGTATTGATTAAAGGTATAATAAGATGGTTTGACGAGTAGACATATTGTGATGCTATGTGTTAGTATCTTGTAATGTTTGTGTAAAGAGGTCACCTTACTTATGCTTATGTTGTTTAAACTATAAGATGTTATGTTAGTACTATATCACTCACCTCGAGACGACACCGGGTTGCCGCCTCCGACGCGGTAGACTCAGCGGGGGACCATGATTCGAGAATACCTCATGCGGGTCCAGGGGCCGGCGCGAGCTACGAGTTCCGTGTTAGTGCGCGGGTTATGCTCACGCGGCCTATATGGCTACGCGACAACGAGTCCAGATTTACGCCGGCGAGTAGCACCCTCGACGCGGGTTATACCTCACGCGTGCCTACGCGAGTGGCCTACGCGACGACGGAGTCCGTGATTAGGCTTGCGAATGATAATATGGGCGAGTGGCCCCGCTTCGATCATTCGCAAATTAGAAAAGACTCGTTCTGCTTTACCTATTGCTGCTTTGTTTATGACGTGCACTACGCATGCATATCGTTGTTTCGCGTATTTGTAAAATTGGTTTTTAAAGTGATATGATTTCATTTAAGTACTTTACGCTTCACATACTTGGTACTGTTGCATCGACCTCCTTCGAGGCCGCGCTCATGCCGCAGTGGCAAAGCAGTGCTAGATCCACATCCTGTGATCTTTGCTTTCGTGTCGTGAGCTCCATCTTCTCCTGAGGCTCTACTTTTCGTACGATCTCCCGTATCAGATAGTTTTGTATATTCAGGTATGGCCCCGTCCCGCCATAGTGGTTTACTTCTTTAAGGTCAGAGTCCTATTGTACATTTGGGATGTAATCGCAAAACTTGGTTATATATATACGCCAAAGGCAAGCTTTTCATCGATAAACTGCTTATTTTTATAATGTTTCATGTCTTATTCATGTTCCGACACTGATGTATGACTACTGGTGCCCGTAAGGCACCAACCACGGTCCCCTAACAAAAGTGGTATCGTGAGCGCTAATCCTCTGAAAGTGTCTACAGCCGTGATCTAGTAGAGTCTTGACATCGCTGGTCGCACTACACCAATAATCGTGAGGCTATAGGATATTTAGGATTGGTTTCATTCTTCTCACTCGAGATCGTGCTTTAGAGTCGTGTTATAGGTCGGACCTCTAACGCACTCCTTTCAGAATAGCTTATGCCTCCACGTAGTGCAACCCGCCCGTATGGCAAGGCAAGCGAGGAGCCGCTAGTATGACACCGGAGTCACGAGGCTCGTGCCCGCCTATACCCGAGACGGCGAAGTTCCACGACGCCGACACCGTGAGGTTTAGGGCCGCAAAGATGGCCGAGGAGATCACAAGATTTACACCTCCCTCCCACACCGGAGCGTATGAGACGGGTTACAGAGAGACGGCCCAATCGCCAGATCGTGGCCGCATACGAGGACAGCCGACGGCAGCTCCAGCCCACCGAAGTACCCGTGGTTCACCCGAGGCGTATAGTTTGAGGCTACGAGATTTCGAGTCAGAGTAGCCCGCCGTAGTTTTACTGGTCGAGGCCGGAGGATGATCCGCGGGAGTTCATCCGCTGGCCACAGAGGATCACGCGTGATCAAGGCTTCGAGACCGAAGTCCGTGGACTTTCGGTTCGCATCGGCCGCGTGATACCGCAATGATTGGTTTGATTCGTGAGCTTTCCCGGGAGAGCATGCACCTCAGCAGATGGGAGGAGTTTTCTGAGGCCTTTCTCACTCACTTCGCCTCCACGTATGAGGGCACGCCGATAGATTTTTGTCTGAGGCGCAGAGGACGCACCGTTGTGAGTACAACGCTGAGTTTGATTCGCTGCCTCGATATGTCCTCGCGCAGTAGCGAGATGGAGGAGGTGCATCGTTACGCCACCGCTAGATGATTATACGGCCGAAGTCTTGTGCGGGTGTAGCCTTCACCAGCATGGATATTACCAGATGCAGCTCACGCACTTGGATGCGGCGAGCGTAGAGGCGACGAGTTGACAGCATTAGGCAGCGGCGTCAGGAGGGTCTTTTCGTGGCTATCGTGGTAGCGGCCTCAAAGCAGCCTAGATTTGCACCACACCACCGTAGCACTCCTCGCACCGCCCTCAGACCCAGAGTATTCGAGGCGCATCAGGCCCTGTGGCTTTACATCCAGAGCAGAGGTGCATCGACGGGACCACCCTCAGCCGGTGGCCGATGCAGATCCCATTACGGAAGTGTGGTAACGCTTCAGAGCTTGTTAAGGCCAGGCCGCAGGTCACTTTGCGGACCGTCCGACCGGGCGGCGCGCGGTAGGGCTCACCACTGTGGTTCTGTGGCCGTTCTTCGCCCTACGCACGCCGAGGCGGTGGTACTACGACCAGCCAGGTCGCGGCAGAGGTCGCGGGCGCTGGTCTCAGCTTAGCGGTCCTCGTAATCGCATTTATGCCTTGTCCAAACGCAGATCGTGAGGCCTCACCGATGTCGCCACAGTACCTTATCGGGCCTTTGATGTGTATGCCTTGAGCAGATCCCGGTTCTACTGTCCCATATATCTCCTTATTGCTAGTAGGATAGGGATAGAGCCCGAGTCCATGGACCTTTCGAGGTAGCTACACCAAATGGGTGATTCGGTGGTAGCTCTACGGTATATAGGGCTTGTCCAGGACTACATATACCGTCGCAATCCTAGGCGACTTGATAGAGTCGACATGACCGATTTCGATGTGATCATGGGGACGGATTGGCTAGCTTCTTGCTACGCCAATGTATCGAGAGAGAGAGTAGTACGGTTCCAGCCCGAGGAGCCGGCTGTTGGGAGGAACACCAGACGCCGGCGGTAAGTTTATTTCTTACCTGAGCTGGGAAGATGGCGCAGGCGGTATATCTACCATCTCGCTCGTGTTTGATATCGAGGTCGCAGCGCCAGATTTTCACCGGCCCAAAGAGTCGAGAGTTCCCAGACGATTTCCGCATGACCCGCATCCTCCGAGTGAGATAGAGTTTTGTATCGATGTGCAGCAGACACTTACTATTTCCATTCCGCCATACAGAACGGCACCGCCGAAGTTGAGAGAGTTGAAGGACCACCGAGATTTGGCCGAGAAGCGGCTTCATCGACGAGTGTTTCTCCCGGGGCGCCAGATTGTTCGCAAGAAGAAGGACGACGCCGCGCATATGTTGATTACATGTGCAAACAAGGTGACCATTAAGAACGTATACCCTTCCCGTGATTGATGATTTGTTCGACTACCGCAGGCGCGAGATGTTTCTCCAAGATTGACCGCGCTCGTGCTATCATCAAAAAGTAGTCGAGAGGTGGATGTCCCCAGATCGCATTCCGACCCTGCACGCATTATGAGTTCGTGGTCATGTCTTTGGGTTGACAAACGCTCGCGGTTTTCATGGATTTGATGAACCGAGTGTTCAAACCATTTCGACACGCTTGTGATAGTGTTCATTGATGATATCTTGGCTTATTCTCGCCAGAGCGAGCACGCGAGCATTCGGCGATCAGGCCGACAGCTTCTCCGACCAAAGCAGCTATACGCCAAGTTTTCCAAATGTGAGTTTTCGTTAGCTTCGTGGCTTTTCGCATATTATCTGGCCGATGGCATTCGAGCGGATACGCTAAGATCGAGACCATGGACTTGCCTGCACCTACTACTCCGACAGAGGTTCGCAGCTTTCTGGGCCTCAGTTATTATCTACGGCTCGAGAAGTTTGCTTCTATCTCTCGACCATCGACTAGGCCGACTCGTAAGGCACAAGTGTTATACCTCGTATTTCCAGAGTATGTACGTGGGAATACGACGAAAGTCTAGCCTTAAAGATAAGCCTTCGACGCTTTATTTTGTACACAACTCACTAAAAGAATCGTTTCCGACTAAACGCTTTCCACGCCTTTAGAGTAAATTCCGCCATGCCATTTCTTATTTTTATGGATTTTTCCGAGAGACGAACATTTGGATCAACGGGAGGTGACACGTGTCACCTCACATTGGAAGCAAGTGGGATGGCTTGACGATCAAGGCCCAAGAGGGATGTTGGCCTCGCCGATTGGTTCCTTGCTTAGGCCTTGTTTTGCGAGTGTTTTGTGGAGTGTTTTGCGAGTAGGGTTAGGTGCACTCGCTTGATCTTCGCCTTACACTTGCCTTGCACTTGTCTTCATCTTCGCCATTGGTTGGCCAAGGCTTGAGCTATAAATACCCCTTAGAGATGAAGAGTTTTTCATCCACAAAGTTATCTTCCAAGTCTAAAAATCCTCTCTCCCTTAAGCTTTTCATCCAACACCCTTCCTCCCTTGTGTAGTGTGGCCGAGAGCCTACCCCCTAGCCTACCAAATCTACCCTCCCTTGGTAGAAAAGTTACCTTCTGTATCGTTATAATGCCCAAAATACCCTAGCCCAAATACCTTAGTACTTAGTAGAAGTTGTGAAGAACTTCTGTGGTTCTTGAGCATACAACTTAGAGCAAAACCTTGCTCAGCGACTTTTCTAGGATATTATTGGGCTTACCGAGGTAACTAATCCTAACCTCTTTTGAATTAGAAAATATATACCGTTGTAGTATAAGGATAAGTATAAATACTTAGAAGTATATCACGAATAGAATTGAACTCATATCACAAAGTAGGCGGGTTTAAAAGAAGAATAATTGAACTGATTTACATGTGATCGCTTTCACAAGAGACTTATATAGCTCACCGTAGGGAAGTGCCCGACTTTCCGTAGAATTGTGAACCCTCTGCTTAGAATGACCTTCGAGTAGTCTTTGATAGATATCTGTGACTATTATAGTCGACTCTCCTCGACATATTCAACTCGCGTGGTTTTCAGAAGGTATGTGATTCTTCCTAAAGCATGATATTTTACAATATATATATAGTACGGTAGACGCATACGTGTTAATCGAATAATAACTACGCAATGTCTTTGACTTAAGCTCGATTAATACTTACTAAGAATGCCTCACGCTTAAGCTCGAATAATAAAGAATCAAAACATTTCAAAAGACTATCAATCATATTAATGTAAGAGAACTAATTGGTTTTTAAAATGTGCTTAGGAGTTATACTAGCTTTATGGGAAGTTAAGTATAACCACTTAAGATTGATAAAAGAAACAAGTTTGCCTATGTGTTTATAAATGACTCATATTGTGAAAAGAATAATAAGATGGTTTGATAAGTAGACATGATATGATGCTACGGTGTTAGTATCTTGTAACGCTTGTATAAGCGAGTATCCTTGTCAGGCTTATGTTGTTTAAAGATGTTTGTTATGTTAGTATACTATCACTCACCTCTTGAGATGATACCGGGTTAAGCCGTCCGACGCGGTAGACTCAAAGCGGTCCGGGACCATGATTCGAGAATACCTCACGCGGGTCCGTGGGGCCTACGCGAGCTACGAGTTCCGTGTTAGTATGCGGGTTATGCCTCACGCGGCCAGTGCTGCCATGCGACAATGAGTCCAGATCGATGCCGAGGAGTAGCTACCCTCGACGCGTGGTTATACCTCACGCGCCCACGCAGTGGCCTACGGACTCGGAGTCCAGATTAGGCTTGCGTATCGACGACGGGGCGAGTGGCCCTGCTTTCGATCATTCGCAAATTTCAGACAAGACTCATTACGCTTACCTATTGTTGCTCTTGTTTGGATGCGCACTATGCGGCTTCTCGTTGTTTCATACATATTTGTAAACCGGTTTTAAAATGATATGTTTTCATTTAAGTACTTTACGCTTTCGCATACTTAGTACTCGCTGCATCGACTCCTTCGGGCTGCGCTCATGCCGCAGTAAGGGCAAAGTGTGCTAGATCCGCATCCTTAGGATCTCTACGCTGGTGTCGAGCTCCATCTCTTCCGAGGCTCTACTTTTGGTATGATCTCCTATCAGAGATAGTTTTGTATACAGGTATGGCGGGCCCCGTCCCGCCATAGTTGTATATTTCTGTAGGTCTCAGAGTCATGTTGTACATGCTGTCTGATGTAAATCGCAAAACCATGATTTTATATATATACGCCGAAGGCGATGTTTTCTCACATAAATCGTGTCTTATTTTATAAACTGTTTCATGTCTTGCTTTATATTTCCGCTGACACTGATGTATGACTACTGGGTGCGCCTCAGAGCACCAACACGCCCTTAACGGTCGTGACAAAAGTGGTATCGAGCGCTAATCCTGGAAAGTGTCTACGCATCGTATCTAGTAGAGTCTTGATTATCTGTGTTGCGCACCACGCCAATAATCGTGAGGCTATAGGATATTTAGGATTGGTTTCCATTCTTCTCATTCCGAGATCGTGCTTGTAGTCGTGTTATGTGTCGACCCTCTAACGTATTCCTTTCCCGTATGCTTATGCCTCCACGTAAGGCAACCCGCCCGGCGGCAAGGCGCCGAGGAGCCGCTAGCAGACACCCAGAGTCACGAGGGCTCGTGCCCGCCTATACCGTAGACGGCGAGTTCTATGACGCCGCCATTTCAAAGACAGATCACGCCTCACACCTCCCGCCCCACACCGGGCGAGGAGTTAGGGTACAAGGAGATGGCCCGCCTTTGGCTAAAGTCAGGCCCGATACGAGGAGAGATCGACGCGCAGCTCAGCCCAGCCCAGCCTGGGCCGCACTGCGGTACACCCGAGGCGTATAGTTTGAGGCTACGAGATTTCTGAGTCAGAGCCCGCGGAGTTTTACGGGTCGAGGCCGAGGATGATCCGCAGGAGTTCATCCGCGCCTTCAGAGGATTTTGAGAGTGATCGTATGCCGAGACCGAGTCCGTGATCTTTGTTCACATAGGTCGCGTGATACCGCAATGATTGGTTTGATTCACGGAGTTATCCCGGGAGAGCACGCGTCCTCAGCCTACTTGGGATGAGTTCTCGCAGGCTTTCTCACTCACTTCTGCCTCCACAGACGGCGAGGCGCGGCCGATAGATTTTTACCGCCGAGGCGTAGAGGACGACCGCCGTGAGTACAATGTCGAGTTTGATTCATCGCTCGACATGTCCCAAAGATTGCAGCAGATACGAGGATGTGGTACACCGCCATGTCACCGCCAGACGACTATATGGCCGTAGTCATGCGGGTTTCTTCCACCGTATGGACATTACCCGCACGCAGCTCACGCCTGATGCGGCGAGCGCAGAGGTCGACGAGCGGATGACAGCAGCTGTTAAGGCCAGACGAGGGTCTTCTGGTGGTTATCGTGGCGGCCTCGCAGCTAGCCTAGATTCGCACCACGCCACCAGAGCACTCGCACCGCCCTCGACACCAGAGTTTTCGAGGGCGCACTGCGGCCCTGTGGCTTCGCACGCCCAGTAGCAGAGGCATCGCCGACGGACCACCCCGCCAGGCCGATGCGGTAGATCCCATTACGGAAGTGTGGTACTACTTATGGATCTTGTTACGTGGCCAGGCTACAGGTCACTTTGCGAGGATCGCCCGACCGGGCCACGCGGTAGGGCCCACCTTCGTTCTCGTGGCCGCCATCATCTCCTACGCTTACTCGCCCGAGGGCGTGGTGCTCGGGTCGCCAGGTCGCGCGCAGGTCGTGGCTCGTGTCCCAGCCTAGCGGTCCTCGTAACCGCATTTATGCTTTGTCCACCGACAGATCGTGAGGCCTCACCGATGTCGCCACAGTACCTTATCGCTCGGTTTGATGTTTATGCCTGATAGATCCGGTTCTACTGGCCCCATATATCTCCCTTGTCGCTAGTAGGATGTGGATAGAGCCCGAGTCCATAGACCCTTTCGAGGTAGCTACGCCAGGGTGATTCTGGTAGCTCGCTGGTATATGTGGCTTGTCTCGTGACTATTTACAACGCCAAACCCCAGCCGACTGACAGAGTCGAGATGATTGACTTCGACGTGATTATGGGACGGATTGGCCAGCTTCTTGCTATGCCAATGTAGACCGCAGAGAGAGTAGTACGGTTCCAGCTTCGGCGAGCCATTGTTGAGCGAGGAGCACGGTATCGCCGAGGGTAGGTTTATTTCCTACCTCAAGGCTAGGAAGATGGTGCAGTAGGGGTATATCTACCATCTAGTGCGAGTGTTTGATATCGAGGTCGCGCATCAGATTTTCGCCGCCTCGTGAGTCACGAAGTTCCCGCACGTGTTCCCGCATTGACCTCCCGTATCCTCCCGAGAGGAGATTGAGTTTTGTATTGACATATTGCGATACTCGCCTATTTCCATTCCGCCATACGTAACGGCACCCGCCGAGTTGAGAGAGTCAAGGATCGCCTTAGGATTTTCTGCAGAAGTGGCTTCATTAGGCCCAATGTTTCTCCCGGGCGCCAGATTGTTCGTGAAGAAGTTAGGACGACGCCGCGCATGTGTTGATTACAGTGCACCAACAAGGTGACCATTAAGAATGTATACCCTCCCCGTGATTGATGATTTGTTCGACTACGCGTGGTGCGAGATGTTTCTCCAAGATTGATCCGCGATCGGCTATCATCAAAGTAGTCGAGAGGCGGATGTCCTTAGATCGCATTCCGACCCGCACGGGCATTATGAGTTCGTGGTCATGTCTTTGGTTGACCAATGCCCGCGTATTCATGGATTTGATGAACCGAGTGTTCAAACCATTTTTGACACGCTTGTGATAGTGTTCATCGATGATATCTCGCTTATTCTCGCCAGAGCAGAGCACGCGGAGCATTTGCGACCGTGGCCGATAGCTTCTCCAGACTAGCAGCTTGACGCCAAGTTTTCCAAATGTGAGTTTTGCTGACTTGGCGCTGGGCATATTGTCGGCCGACGGCATTCAGCCGATACGCCAAGATCGAGGCCAGACTTGCCGGACCTACTACCCGGCTAAAGGTTCGCAGCTCGGGCCTCGCAGTTATTATCGGCGGTTCGTGGAGAAGTTTGCTTCTATCTCTCGCACCATTGACTAGGCCGACTCGTATGCGCCAAGTTTCGGACCGATGTCAGGAGCGTGGTTTCCAGCCGAAAGAGAGACCGACGACCGCCCCGCTCTTACTCTTCCGCAGGGTCCAGATGGTTATGTCGTATCAGGACGCGTCAGCATCGGGTTGGGATGTGTATTGATGCAAAGATGGCAGGTTATAGCATACGATCCCGACACCAAGAAACACGAGGAACTACCCCACCCATGATTTGGAGTCGCACCGTGATTCACGCTTTCAAGATCCTGAGGCACTATTTTTGGGGTTCACGTGGATATTTATACGCACCACAAGAGCCTCCAAGATATCTTCACCGCAGGGAGCCGAACTTACGCAGACGGTGGTTATAGTTGCTTAAGGATTACGATGTTGATATCCTATACCACCCTAAGGCCAACGCCAGGCGTACGCCTAGTCGTAGTCGCACGGGAGCCTATCGATGTGCAGCCAGAGAGGAGGGACATGGTTCGTGATTTGCATCGCCAGCGAGCCTCGTGTCCGCTTGATTGATTCTCGATAGCAGGTTAGAGTTCGTGAGGCTGCCGAGTCTTCCATCGCCGGCGAGGCGAAGAGGCAACGCCGAGGATCCATTTGATTCGACATCGTGATACGCCTCTTCGCAGGGCGCGGTCCTTTGAGGTAGCACCGATGTGGGTGCTAAGGTTTGAGGGCGCATCGTGTTCCATATGTTTCAGACTTCGGCAGAGTTCTTGGGGAAGCACACACAAGCATTTCTATCCATCCGGTCGACCAAGACGTACCACGACCTTAGATCTGGTATCGGGATGGCTTCAAGAGGACGCTGCGAGTTCGTAGCTCAAAGCCCGTGTTGTCGCAGCGAAGGCAGAGCACCGCAGGCCCGTGGTTTGTTACAGCGATAGAGATCCCGACTGGAAGTGGGAGGTAATCAACACGGACTTCATCACAGATTACCTCGCACTCGCAGTGAGACATGATTCTATATGGGTTATCGCCGACAATCGACTAAATCAGCCCACTTTCTTCCCGTCAGATCGACTTTTTCTACGAGGATTATGCCAGACTTTACATCCGAGAGATCGCCGATCGCATGAGTCCCTACTTCGATCATATCGCATGCAGGAGCCCGCCACGCTAACTTCTGAGGTCCTTCCAGAGGGGTTTAGTGGACGCAGTGAGTTCGAGTAATCGCATTTCATCCACGCATGCACGACAGCAGAGCGCACTATCCGCACTCTCGAGGATATGCCGCGAGCCCGTGTTATTGACTTTAGTGGTAGTGGGAGGATCATTTGCCTCTAGTTGAGTTCGCATATAATAATAGCTACCACTCCAAAGATTCGGGATGGCGCCTTATGAGGCCTTGTATGGGATGGCGCAGACGCCTATAGGTTGGTTCGATGTGGGCGAGGGCTAGTGGGACCAGATTTGGCACAAGCAGTGCGGATAAGGTGAAGCTTATCCGAGAGCGCTATTGACAGCCGTAGTCGACGTAAGTCGATGCAGATCATCGCCGCCGCATCTTGAGTTCGAGGTTCATGATTGGTTTTCCTAAAGGTGTCACCCACGGCGGTGTGATGAGATTCGGAAGAAGGGGCTCAACCTAAGGTACATCGGGCCGCTTCAGATTGTCCGCAGGTAGGCAAGGTTGCCTACGAGTCGATCTGCCGTCCGATCCGAGGCGCGCATCCTGTTTCACGATCTATGCCGGCGATGTACGGGGATCCATCTAGGGCGCACCCGATTGACGATGTCCAGTGTGACCGAGGTTATCGTATGAGGAGATTCCCATAGCGATAGTCGATCGTCGTGTTAGGCGTCGCGACGAAGGACGTGGCTTCCGCCAAAGTCTGTGGCGAACGAGCTCGGTGAGGAGATGATACGGGAAGCCGAGAGACACGAGGCTAAGTATCCTCACCTATTCCCTACACCTCCGTAATTCACTTTCCTACTTGTAAATTTCCTTTATCATTTATGCCTAAGTGTTGTTTTACGGTCGCGCTGGCATTTGCTAACGCTTAAACTTCTTCGATAATCGTTTGGAAGGAACATTCGACGAATGTTTCTAAGGAGGAGGAGAATGTTATACCCAGATTTCCAGTATGTACGTAAGGGAATACGTAAAAGTCTAGCCTTAAAGATAAGCCTGACGCTTTATTTTGTACACAACTCACTAAAAGAATCGCTTTTCCACGAAACGCTTCACACTTTCGTAGTAAATTCCGCTATGCCATTTCTTATTTTTGCGGATTTTTCCGAGAGACTTAAACATTTTGGATCAACGGGAGGGTGACATGTGTCACCCTCACATTGGAAGCAAGTGGGATGGCTTTGACGATCAAGGCCCAAGAGGACGTTGGCCTCGCCGATTGGTTCCTGCTTAGGCCTTGTTTTGTGAGTGTTTTGTGGAGTGTTTTGTGGAGTAGGGTTGGTGCACTTGGCTTGATCTTCGCCTTACACTTGCCTTGCACTTGTCTTCATCTTGGCCATTGGTTGGCACAAGGCTTGAGCTATAAATACCCCTTAGAGATGAAGAGTTTTTCATCCACAAAGTTATCTTCCAAGTCTAAAAATCCTCTCCTCTCCCTTTCGTCCAACACCCCTTCCTCCTCAGTGTAGTGGCCGAGAGCCTACCCCCTAGCCTAGCTGAAATCTACTCCTCCCTTCGTAGAAAAGTTACCTTCTTGTATCGTTATAATGCCCAAAATACCCTAGCCCAAATACCTTAGTACTTAGTAGAAGTTGTGAAGAACTTCTGGTTCTGAGCATACAACTTGGTGAGAGCAAAACCTTGCTCAGCGCCGACTTTTTCTAGGATATTATTGGGCTTACCGAGGTAACTAATCCTAACCTCTTTGAATTAGAAAATATATATCGTTGTAGATAAGGATAAGTATAAATACTTAGAAGTATATCACGTATCGAATTGAACTGCTATCACAAGTAGGGGTTTAAAAGAAGAATAATTGAATCAGATTACATGGAATCGCTTCACGAGACTTATATAGCTCACCGCAGGGAAGTGTGCCCGACTTTCCGAGAATTGTGAACCCTCCGCTTAGAATGACCTTCTAGTAGTCTTTGATAGATATCCGTGACTATTATAGTCGACTTCGCGACATATTCAACTCGCGTGTGGTTTTCACTGGTAGGTATGTGATTCTTCCTAAAGCATGATATTTTACAATATATATATATTACAGAGACGCATACGTGTTAATCGAATAATAACTACGCAATGTCTTTGACTTAAGCTCGACAATACTTACGGTAATGCCTCACGCTAAGCTCAATAATAAAGAATCAAACATTTCAAAAGACTATCAATCATATTAATGTAAGAGAACTAATTGGTTTTTAAAATGGCTGTGAGTTATACTAGCTTTACGGGAAGTTAAGTATAACCACTTAAGATTGATAAAAGAAACAAGTTTGCCTATGTGTTTATAATGCACTCATATTGTGAAAAGAATAATAAGATGGTTTGATAAGTAGACACGATATGATGCTACGTATGTTAGTATCTTGTAACGCTTGTATAAGTAGTATCCTCACAGGCTTATGTTGTTTAAAGATAAGTTGTTATGTTAGTATACTATCACCACCTCGAGACGATACCGGGTTAAGCCGCCTCCGACGCGGGTAGACTTCGTCCAGGACCATGATTCGAGAATACCTCATGCGGGTCCGTGGGGTCATGCGAGCTACGAGTTCCGTGTTAGTATGCGGGTTATGCTCATGCGGCTATGCGGACAGCGAGTCCGTGACGATGCCGAGGAGTAGCTACCTCGACGCGGTTATACCTCACGCGGCCCACGTGAGTGGCCTACGCGACTCGAGTCCGTGATTAGGCTTGCGTAATGATGACGGGGCGAGTGGCCTGCTTTCGATCATTCGCACTAGACAAGACTCATTACGCTTACCTATCATGCTTTGTTTGTGATGTGGCACTATGCGCGTTTCTCGTTGTTTCATACATATTTGTAAACCGGTTTTAAAATGATATGTTTTCATTTAAGTACTTTACGCTTTCGCATACTTAGTACCGTTGTCGACCTCCTTCGGGGCCGCGCTCATGCCGCAGGCGGCAAGCAGTGCTAGATCCGCATCCCAGGATCTCTACGCTGGTGTCGAGCTCCATCTCTTCCGGAGGCTCTACTTTTGGTATGATCTCCCCGTTGTAGATAGTTTTGTATACAGGTATGGCGGGCCCTGTCCCGCCATAGTTGTATATTTCAGAGGTCTGTAGTCATGTGTGTATGTTGTCGGATGTAACCGCAAACCATGATTTTATATATATACGCCGAAAGGCGATGTTTTCTCACATAAATCGTGTCTTATTTTATAAACTGCTTTTCATGTCTTGCTTTATATTTCCGATTACTGATGTATGACTACTTGGGTGCCCGTAAGGCACTAACACGCCCCGAACGGGTCGTGACACTAAGTTTCGACCGATGCTTGTGGCGTGGTTTCGATTCTTAAGAGAGACCGACCGCCCGCTTCTTACTCTTCCGCAGGTCCGATGGTTATGTCGCGTATTGTGACGCGGCATCGCCGGGATGTGTTGATGCAGGGTAGAGTTATAGCGCACGCATCCCACATTAAGAAACACGGCAGGAACTACCCCACCCATGATTTGGAGTCGCGCGCGATTCACGCCAAGATCTGGAGGCACTATTTGTATGGGGTTCACGTGGATATTTATACGCACTACAAGAGCCTCCAAAGATATCTTCACCAGGAGCTGAACTTACGATGCAGACGGTGGTTAGAGTTGCTTAAGGATTACGATGTTGATATCCCGTACCACCCGAAAGGCCAATGTCAGGCGTACGCCTAGTCGTAGTCGATGGGAGCCTATCGATGTGCAGCTAGAGAAGAGGGGCATGGTTCGTGATTTGCATCGCTTAGCGAGCCTGGTGTCCGCTTGATTGATTCGATAGCAATGGGGTTAGAGTTCGCGAGGTTGCCGAGTCTTCCATCGCCGGCGAGGCGAAGAGGCAACATTGAGGATCCGCTTTTGATTCGGTATCGCGACGCGGCTCTTCGTGAGGAAGGTCCTTGAGGTAGCACCTGACGGGTGCTAAGGTTTGAGGGCGTTGTGTGTTCCGCATGTTTCAGGACTTCGCAACAGTTCTGGGAAGCACACAATAGGCGTTACTATCCATCCGTGGTCGACCAAAATGTACCACGACCTTAGATCTGTATTGGTGGGACGGCTTGAAGAGGACGCTGCAGAGTTCGTAGCTCGCCCGTGTTGTCGGCAGTGAAGGCAGAGCACCGCAGGCCCGGTGGTTTGTTACGCACGATGAGATCCCGACCGGAAGTGAGGTGATCAACATGGACTTCATCACGATTGCCTCGCACTTTAGGAGACATGATTCTATACGGTTATCGCCGACAGTGACGAAATCAGCCCACTTTCTTCCCGTGACGACTTTTTCTGAGGATTATGCCGACTTTACATCCGAGAGATCGCCGACCGCATGGAGTCCCTATTTCGATCATATCGCATGCAGGAGCCCGCCACGCTAACTTCCTGAGGTCCTTCCGTAAGGGCTCGGGGGACGCAGCGAGCTCGAGTAACGCATTCCATCCACGCATGCAGACAGCCGAGCGCATCATCCGCACTTCGAGGATATGTCACGAGCCTGCGGTTATCGACTTCGTGGTAGCCGGGAGGATCATTTGCCTCTAGCTGAGTTTCATATAATAATAGCTACCACCCAAGATTCGGACGGCGCCCATGAGGCCTTGTATGGGAGGAAGTGCATATCGCCGATAGCTGGTTCGATGTGGGCGAGGTGCGCTTAGTGGGACCAGATTTGGTGCAAGAGCGTTGGATAAGGTGAAACTTATCCAGAGAGGTTCACGTACCGTAGTCGCATGTCATACGCAGATCATCGCCGCCGATCCGGAGTTCGAAGCTGATGATTGGGTTTTCTCAAGGTGCCACCCATGGCGGTGTGATGAGATTCGGGAATAGGGGAAACTCACCCAGTACATTGGGCCCTATCGATCGCCCGCAGGTAGGCAAGGTTGCTCATGAGTGGATCTCGCCGTCCGATCCGGAGGCGGCATCCGGTGTTTCATGTTTCTACGCCGGCGAGATGTATCGGGGCTCCAACTAGGCTGCACCCGATTGACGAGCTCCAGGTGACCGAGGGGTGATCCATTAGGAGAGTCCCATAGCGATAATCGATCGTCAGTTAGGCTCTCGCGACCAAGGACGTGGCTTCCACAAAGTCTTGTCGCGAACGAGCTCGTGGAGGAGATGACGGAAGCCGAGGAGGACATGAGGCGTAAATATCCTCACCTATTCCCACACCTCCGTAATTCACTTTCCTACTTGTAAATTTTTCATCACATATATGCCTAAGTGTTGTTTTGTGGCCGATGTGGCATTTGCAAACCGCTTAAGTTATGGGAACCTTATCGTTAATCGATTGGGAAGGAACATTCGGGACGCATGTTTCGGAGGGGAGAATGTTATACCGTATTTCCGCAGTATGTACGCGAGGGTACGCATAAAAGTTAGCCTAAGTTAAAGACCTGACGAAAAGTTTGTGCACAACTCACTAAAAGAATCGTTTCCGACGTAAACGCTTAACAAGACTCGCGTAGGATAAATTCCGCCATGTCATTTCTAATTTTTATGATTTTTCCGAGAGACGAAACATTTTTGACCAACGAGGGCGACACTTGTCACCCTCTCATTGATGGATGTGGGACGACAATGCCGAATGGAGTGGCTATTTTGTCGGAGTTGGTAGGATATTTTGTGTGATAGTTGGATAAGGTACACTTGCCCTAATCTTGACCTTACACTTGCCTAGCACTTGGCTAAATCTTGGCCATTGGTTGGCCATCCCTCGACCTATAAATACCCTCTTAAGATGAAGAGTTCTTCATCCACAAACAAACTTTCCAAGTCTAAAATCCTTCCTCTCCTTGTGCCTTTCGTTCAAACAATTCCCTCCCCTGCGAAGCTCGCCGAGGCAACCCCTAGCCTAGCTTCTAAACCTACCCTCCCTTGGTAGAAAAGTGGCCTTCTAGTATTGTTATAATGCCCAAAATACCCTAGCCCAAATCCCTTAGTACTTAGTAGAAGTCGAAGAACTTCTAACGGTTCTCGAGCTATCTGAGCGCATAAATTAGAGCTAAACCTTGCTCAGAGCGACGTTTATACTTGGATAATTTTGGGCTTATCGAGGTAAATAAACTTATCCTTCTTTTATAATTAGAGGATACATAATCGTAGAGTATAAGAATAAGTATAAATACTTAGAAGGATATTACGTATCGAATTGAACCGTTATCACAGAGAAGGGTATAAAGAAGAATAATTGAACTATACTTACATGTTTTCACAGACTTATATAGCTCACCGCAGTAGGGAAGTGCTGCCCGACTTTCCGTAGAATTGAGAACCTCTGCTTAGAATGACCTACGAGTAATCTAGACTTTGATAGATGTCTGCGACTATTATAGGCTGATTCTCTCACACATATTCGACTTGGCAGTGGATTTCACAAGAAGGTATGTGATTCTTCCTATACTCGAGCATGATATTTTAAATATATATATAGTACGGTAGACGACGTGTGTTAACTCAATAATAACTACAAGAATGTCTTTTGACTTAAGCCTAATAATACTTACGGCAATGTCTCGACTTAAGCCCTAATAATAAAGATCTTAAAAGTCTTTCAAAAGGATTATAAAACAGCTTTGAAAGAAGAAGAATATTTGTTTTTAAAACAAGAAGCTTTAAGGGTTATACTAGCTTTATGGGAAGTTAAGTATAACGGCTTAAGTTTTATAAAAAGGAACGCTTTACTTATGTGTTTACAAAAGACTTGTATTGATTTCAAAGATATAATAAGATGGTTTTGATGAGTAGACATATTGTGATGCTATGTGTTAGTATCTTGTAACGCTTGTGTAAAGAGGTCACTTACTTATGCTTATGTTGTTTAAACTATAAATTATGTTAGTACTATATCACTCACCTCGAGATGATACCGGGTTAAGCCGCCCCGACGCGGTAGACTCAGCGGCCCAGGACCATGATTCGAGAATACCTACGCGTCCAGTGGGGCCTATGAGCTACGAGTTCCGTGTTAGTGTGCGGGTTATGCCTCACGCGGCCTATGTGGCTACGCGACAACGAGTCCAGATTTACGCCGAGGAGTAGCTACCGACGCGGGTTATACCTCACGCGCCTACGTGAGTGGCCTACGCGACTACGGAGTCCAGATTAGGCTTGCACGATAATATGGGCGAGTGGCCTCGCTCGATCATTCGCAGCCTAGAAAAGACTCGCATGCTTACCTATTGTTGCTCTTGTTTATGATGGCACTATGTGCTATATCGTTGTTGCATATTTGTAAAATTGGTTTTTAAAGTGATATGATTTCATTTAAGAACTTTACAGTTTCACATACTTGGTACCGTTGTATCGACTCTCCTTCAATGCGTCATCCCGCAGTAAGGGCAAGCAGTGCTAGATCCACATCCCAGATCTGCTTTGGTGTCGTGAGCTCCATCTTCTCCGAGGCTCTACTTTTCGTACGATCTCCCGTATTGTAGATAGTTTTGTACATTCGTGGTATGACGGGCCCCGTCCCGCCATAGTGGTTCACTTTTTAGAGGTCCAGAGTCCTATTGTACATTTGGGATGTAATCGCAAACTTGGGTTATATATACGCCGAAGGCAAGCTTTTCATCGATAAACTGCTTATTTTTATAATGTTTCGCCTTGTCTTATGTTCACTTACTGATTCGTATGACTACTTGGGTGCTGTAGCAAATACTGCCCTGAACGGGTCGTGACAATCGACTTATAATCTCGATAATATTCGCTTATCGAGCTAATGATCTACGCCCCCTATCAGAATTGATATTACATACCGTAGTTTAGAATCGAGTATAAGATATTGGAAGGATGATTATAAAGAATTGAACTACTTACATCGACGACACAAAGACTTTGTGGTATTATGTGAGGCAAGATTGTACACGCCCTGCTAGACGTGTAATCCCCTCGAGTTGTTGGCTGCTCGCAGCCTTGTTGTGGAGGTTATTTATGATCGCTGGGAGAGGTTGTCACGACTGCCCGGCTCGTGATCGTGCCTTACCCGCACCCAAGTAGTCATACATCGAGTAATCTGAATATAAAACAAGACATGAAACAATGCAAATGAGACACGCTTATCTGAGGTAAAGTGCTTTCGATATATATATAAATACATCAAGTTTGGCGCTTACATCCCAACTTTACAACAGACTACGCACTTAAGAAAGTAGACAACTATGGCGACAGGCCCCGCCATACCTCGAATGTACATATATCTACAACACCGTGGAGAACCATACCAAAAGTCGAGCCTGAGAAGACGAGCTCCCGACACCAAAGTAGATCCTAAGGATGGATCTAGCACTGCTTCCTTACCGCGCATTTAACGCAGCCCCCAAGGAGGTCAAGCAACAGTACCAAGTATGTGAAATCAGTAGCATCGAAATGAAATCAAGTGTTTAAAACCATTTGCAAATACAACCAGCTCAATCGCATATAGGTCACAACATAAACAAGAGCAAAATAGATATAATGTAATCGTCTTTTCTAGGCCGCTAATGATCGCAAGGCCAATCGCCCATAGTATCATGCTGCCTAATCCTCGACTTCCGCACCGCATAGGTCACACACGCATCCGCATGAGGTATTCTCGCATCGGTAGCTAGCCCGTATCCTCCTCGACTTCCACATAGTCACATGCATCGCATAAGTCACTCCGTGACGGATAATATACCCTAATGATCAACTCGAACTCCCGCAGCGCATAGTCACACGCACTGCATAGGCCGATAGACCGCATCAAGGGTGGCAAGCTCTCGTGATAACAAGTCAAGGGTATGTGATATAATAAGACAACGGCCTTAACGCTTAACAACGTAAGCACAACAAGAATAACCCCTTACACAACATCACAAGACACTAACACGCCGTAGCATCATAACATGTTTACTTATCAAACCATCTTACTACACTTGCGTAAATCAATACAAGATTTTCATAAACAAATAAGTAAAACCGCCTTTTATCTTTCTTAAGTCGTTATACCTAACTTCCCATAAATCTAGTATAACTCTTAAGCTTTCGCTTAAAAATCAAGTATTACTCTTCTTTCAAAATGATTCATAATTCTTTTGAAATACTTCAAGGTTCTTATTATTTAGACTCAAGTCGAAAGACGCCAAGTAAAACCATGTCCAAACACACGCACGCTCACCGCCTAGACTACTCAGAATATTCTAAGCAGAGTTCTCTATCCTACGAAAATCGCAAAGATTTCCCCTACCCATCAAACTACTCAAGTCTACTGTAAAGACAGTCCTATGTAAGTACAACTCAATTCTTCTTCTTTTATACCCTTCTATTGTGATTACAGTTTAATTCTATTCTTTAATATCCTTCTATATCTTATACTCAACTCTTAACTATTCTTATATGTAATCTCCAATTACAATAGAAGGACAAAAGTGTTTACCTCGATAAGCCCAAAATTATCCAAGTTAAATGTCGATCCTGAGCAAGGTTTAGCTCCTAATTTGCACGCTACGATAGCTCCAAGAAACCCTTAGAAGTTTCTAAACAACTTCTACTCAAATACTATAAGGGATTTGGGGCTGTATTTTGGAATAGTAACTATACTAGAAGGCAACTTTCTACAAAGGGTGGGTTTCGCCAACAATAGGATGGGGAGAGGAATCGACGATACTTCTACAAAGGGGAAGGATTTTTGAGACTTAGAGAATGGAGTGGATGAAGAAGTCTTCAACTTAAGTGGTATTTATAGAGCCCTCAAAGGCCAAGATTAAAACAAATCGAGGGTCGATTAGGATCCATGTGAAATACGAGGTCTTCCAACCAAGTGTCTCCCACAATATTTGGACATATGTCCACCACAATATGGAACACATGCCCACTACAACAACGAGCCACGTGGCCTCCACTATCTCACAAAAACCGCCCAACCTTACCTACCCCACTACCCAAAATCAACTGCAAGACTTCACCATTTGACTTGCCCACTGGCCCCCACTTCGCCCAACCAAAGCCAACTAAGGGTGACACATGTCGCCTCCTAATGGTCCAAAATATTTCGTCTCTAAAAATCTGAATCGGTTAAAAACGTAGAATTTCCTTCACAAGGTTCTAATCTTTTCCGCGAAAGTTCACAATCTCATCCTTAACCTAATTAGGGTTTGTACAATCAGACGCACGCCCTCACATACATACTGGAAAAAACGGGTATAACATTCTCCTCCTTAGAAACATTCGTCCCAATGTTCCTTCTCAAGACAGATAACGATAAAGCTCCTCACAATTTAAACACTTACAAACGCCACACATGGCCACAATACAACGCTTAAGCAAATATGTCAATGAAAATTTACAAGTAGAAAAGTGAGTTACCCGAGGTGGGGAATAAGTGAGGTACCGCCTCATGTCCTCCGCTCCCACGCCATCTCCTCTCTGCACTGCTCCGCCATAGACTGACGGAAGCCACATCCTTCGTCCGCAACCTCCTAACTCGACGATCGAGTATCGCTATGGACTCTCTCATACGATAACCCCTGGCCACCGACATCGCCAATCGTGTACTCTAGATGGATCCTCGATACATCTCCTCAAAGATAGAAACATGGAAAACCTAATGCATCGCTTCCAGACGGATGGCAGATCCAACTCAGAGACCTTGCCCACCTCGCGACAACTGATAAGGCCCAATGTACTGGGCCGAGCTTCCTTCCTTCCAAATCTCATCACACCCTTCATGGGTGACACCTTCAGAAAACCCAATCATCAACCTCAAACTGGATGCCGACGACGATGATCCGTGATACGACTTGCCGACTCGAGTCGTTAATAGCCGCTTCCCGGATAAGCTTCACCTTATCCATCGCCACTGACAGTTCGTCCTACTAATCGCACTCGCCATTATCAAACCAGCTTTATCGCGACTCGCACTTCCTCCCATACAAGGCCTCATAAGGCGCCATCTATACCGAGTGGTAGCTATTATTATACGCAAACTCAACTAGAGGCAATGATCCTCCCAGCCCCTCGTCAATAACACAAAGCTCGCAGCATATCCTCCGTAGTCCGATAGGCCGCTCCGTCTGCTCGAGGATGGAATGCATCGTGCTCACTGCCCCTAAACCCTTCGAAAGACCTCCGTGTTAGCCGTAAACCGGGCTCTCGTCGAGCATGATCGAAATAGGGACCCCATGCGCCTACGATCTCTGATGTAAAGTTCGGCATAATCCTCTACTAAAAGTCGCCCCGACGGAAGAAAGTGGCTGATTTCACACCGCCGACGATAACCTGCATAGAATCACGCTCTCCGGAAAGCGAGGTAATCCCGCGATAAAGTCCATGTTGATCACCTCCCACTTCCGTCGATCTCTATCGCCCGCAATAATCCGTGCCTCGATGCTCTACCTTTACCCGACAACACGGCACCGAGCAACAAACTCGCAACGCTCTCTTCGTGCCATCCCACCAATACACGACCGAGTCGTGGTACATCGTCGCATCAGCGATGGATAAAGTAACGCTACACGTGGCTTCCCTAGAACTCCGCCAAGTCCCGCAATATCCGAACACACAACTCGCCAAACCTTAGCACCCCATCGTGCTACCAAATGACCCTTCCTCACGAAGAGTGATCACGATACCGCTGCCTAAATCGATCCTCAAATCAAGCCTCTTCACTCGACGCATGGAAGAATCGGCAACCTCTCGAACTCGAACCCCACCGCTATCGTAACCAATCAATCGGACTCAAGCTCGCTAATCGATGTAACTCGCGACCATGCCCTCCTCCGGCCGCACATCCGAGCAGACTCCCACTCACGACTAAGGGCATCCGCCACAACATCGCCGTAATTTTCGTAGTATGTACGTGTGGACGCACGCATCAAATTGAGCCTAAGTTAGGCATAGGATCAAATTTGGGCACAAGTGCCAATAGTCGTTGACTAAACGCTTCACGCTTTCGTAGGAAAATTCCGCCATGTCATTTATAATTTTATGATTTTTCCGAGAGACAAACATTTTGACCAACGGGAGGGTGACATGTGTCACCTCATGGAAGCAAGCTGGCTTGACGATCAAGGCCCAAGAGGGACGGTGGCCTCGCCGATTGGTTCCTTGATTCAGGCCTTGCTAGGGCTTGTTTGGAGTGTTTTGGTGAGTAGGTTAGTGCACTTGCCTTGATCTTGGCCTTACACTTGCCTTGCACATGGCTTGATCTTGGCCATCGTTGGTTGGTTTTGCTATAAATACCCCTAAGCTTGAAGACTTCATCCATTCCTAAAATCACCAAGTCTTGAAAATCCTTCCTCCCTTTCTTGTGCTTTCTAGCCGAGCTTCCTCCCTTTCACATTTTGGCCTGGCAGAGGGATTCTCCTCCTAGTAGTGTGGCCGCAAGTACCCCAGCCTAGTTGTTTCAGATAATACACCCCTCGTAGAAATACTTCCAAGATTGTTATAATGGCCAAAATACCTTAGCCTTTACCTTGTCATATTCCAAAAGTTACCTCTACGTAGAGCCCTAAATACTACTTTGTCCTTTTAGTCTCAAACCGAAACCCTAAGGAAATCTTCATTGTTGGTTGAAGTATTTAAGTGTGTCGTTAGAACTAAGGCGGTTGGGAGCTGATCGAGCGCACTGAGCAGAGCTAAACTCGCTCAGATCGACATTATAACTCTGATAATTTTGGGCTTATCGAGGTAAATATCTCGACCTTCTATTGTAATTGAAATTACATGTTGTAGGAATATATAGTTAAAGTATACTATATATAGAATTGAACATAATAGGCGCAATGTCTTTTGACTTAAGCCCGAATTTAAAGAAGAGAATCGAATCAGATTACATGTGACCAGTATTACATGAGACTGTATCTTGTTCAGTGTAGAATTGTACACGTCCGGTTAGACGTAACCCCCGTCGCTTGCACGCCCTCGGAGAGGAGATTTACGCTGTCATGGAAGGGGAGGTGCCAATTTTCTCGTAATATGGAACGATGAGATCTAGATGTTACAAGCGCACATGGCCTTATAGGTTGAAGTACTACGGTGCGATCACGTGGCTTAAGGAGCCGACGTCAAGTACTGAGCTTTTGCTATTAGTCGATACTCATCGCGCAGGTATGCGAACCTCTTCCTATCTGCTCTAGCATGATATGTGTATAACTATGTAGTACGGAGACGCATACGTGTTTGATGTATTTATTTGTTTGAAACATAAAGTTATAACGCTTTACGGGAAGTTGGTTATAATGCCTTATGTAGGTAAGAAAATGCTTTATGGTTTCAAATAACCGATTTGACTTATAACGGATTTGATGTAGTAAGAATAAAGATCTTAGTGTTTCAAAAGACCTTTTGAAAGAAGAGTAATACTTGGCTTTGAAAACATAAGAGTTGTACTAGCTTTACGGGAAGTTAGGTATAACGCCTTAAGAGTGATAAAAGAATGGTTTATCGGTTTTTAAGCTTAAGAGACTTGATCTTGAAAGATAAGAGACTTAACTTGTTTTCCTTGGTAATTAGCATTTTGTTAAAAGTGTTGTGAAACCTCATTCGCGAGTAATGAGTACTTGGTTTTAAAAAGAATAATGTGTTACTGATTTTACAAAGGAAAGCATTTTTGTTTACTTAACAATGTTCGTCACTCTATTTTTATACTACTGTATCGTGACCTTTGTAAAAGAAATGGATTTTAAAAGGAATTTAGCGCACGTACTTTTAGGTTAAAACCCGACTGGCATAAAACGAAAGTACTGAGTTGTGTATGACTTGCCTATGCTTCGATGATAGCCTTTGGCAAGTGTTGTATTTCGTGTTACCGTCTCTCCAGGCGCTTGGCCGACGGCTGAGAACTTACTGACGGCCGCGCCAATGACGAGAATTCCACGTATGTTTCCATTTTGATTGTCTTGTTGATTGATGTTATACGGACATGTCTACACCGATGCACTCGGGACACGGGCTACGCTAAGCAGGTTGATCACCCAAAGATATCGTTGCTGATGTTATGGACGGTTCACACCGGCGCAGATTCGGCACGCGCTACGGGCATCGTATTATTGCATCATGACATGCCTACACCGACGCAGACGGTACGCGCGATGCGAACATGATTGACGTTGCGGGCGCGAGACCCATAGTTATATTTGAGTGATGATTGAGGCGAAGTCCCGATCGACATGATCGCTTATATCTGAATCGTAGTTTGGTTATCATACACGTCTCCCGCTTTATATAGACTAGTATGATTTCATTTACGTACTTTACGCCACATACTTGGTACCGCTGATCGACCTCCTGGGCCGCTCATGCCGCAGTAGGTATACATCCGTGATCCTCGCCTAGGATCACGCTCAGATTGGGAAGCTCCGCTTCTCCGAGGCTTATCTTTAGTACGCGGTTCCCCAGCTGTAGGTTCTGTACATCTGTGGTACGGCGGCCCTGCCTCGCCATAGTGTTGTAAATCTTGAGGTCCGTAGTACTGCGCAGGTGGCTAAAAGGATTAAACTGCTCGTTTTACGTATATACCAAGGCAACTGGCTTTGGCTCGCTTATTTATTTCTTATTTCATGGCTTATGTTTTATTTTCCGCTGATTTTCTCGATCGCGGTCACCAGGTGCCCGGTAAGGCACCGCCACGGCCCTGATTTGGGCGTGATGAGTGGTATCGCAGCGCTTAGTCTCTGAAAGTGTCTACGCATCGCGTTTGTAGTCTTGATTATCGACGCGTCGCGCACCACATCTATAATCGTGAGGCTATAGGTCATTTAGGATCGGGTTTCCATTCTTCTCATTCCGAGATCGCCTTAGAGTCGTGTTGTAAATCGACCCTCCGACGTATCTCGCTTACCGCTATGCCCGCTAGCCAACCAGAGCCTGGCGGCGCGCAAATGAGGGTGCCGCTAGCGAGATACATAGGAGCACGAGGCGCAGCCCTGGCCAAGACTGAGATTGTGCTTCGACGGCGAAGTTTCAGTACGCCACCAAATTTCCAAGAGAAGCTTAGAGTCGCAGCAGCTGGCCGCCGAGACCACGACTGAAGTCTCCCCACCACCGGAGCAGATGACGGGTACAAGGACTTCTGGCCCGCCAGGTCGGGCCGATATGAGGATAGGCCGATGCAGCAGCTCAGCCTCCAAGAGCACCGGTTCACCCCGAGCGATAGTTCGAGGTCAGCAGGACTTCGAGACGTAGCCGCCGCAGTTCTACGCGTCGAGGCCTCGGTGATGATCCGCAGGAGTTCATCCGATGCCATGTGAATCGCGAGTGATCAAGGCTTTGAGACCGAGTCGGTGGTCTTAGGTTCGCACGGCCGCGGATACCGCAATGACGTTTGATTCGGAGCCATTCCGGGAGAATGCACTTCCACCGCTTGGGACGAAGTTTTCGGGGCCTTCCGCACATTTCTTGCCTCCACGTATGGCGAGGCTCGGCCGATGATTTTTGATGCTGGCGCAACGCGCATACTCGGAGTACAATGTGAGCTTGACTCATTGGCCCGATGTTCCCGCATTAGTAAATGTATGGAGGATCGAGTGCAATCGATATTACAGGCTTCATTTATACCTAGCGGAAGTTGTTCGCCGAGCTTCAGCCGACATGGACATTGCCCGACGCAGCTTATGCACTGACGCGGCGAGCTGAGGAATCGACTAATGACCGAGATCGCCAGAAGAGGCCGAATACAGGTCCTTGCGACTTTCGAGGCGATCGCCAAGAAAGCTAGCGTTGTACCTCCGCCAAGCAGTGGTCCTCCACAACCTTCGTGGCATCCAGAGTATTCGGAGCAGTCGTGGCTCCGCGGTTCGTGTTTCCAGGAAGTAAGGCGTTGCAGATACGCACCCCTACCTACGGTGGTCGCCGTGGGTAAGACATATGTGAGTGTCGCAGTGCGCGGAGCTTGTTATTTTTGATACACCGGCCATTTTGCAGGAATTGTCCGACTGCGAGCACGATGTTACGACTCACCTTTCAGATCGCGCGGCTGGTTCATCACTTCTATTACGCTGCTACCGCAGTGTGCCTATGATTAGAGCGAGCTAGCTTCTGTATATCCTTAACCTCTAGAGTTTTGCATGCGATATTATGATCTTATTATTACGTGCGTACCGGATAGCGCCAGGTTATTTGCAGTTAGAAACACGGTTAGTCGAAGCGGTAAGTACGGGGCATGGTACGGTATGAACCGTAGAATACTTCACGATCGGGACCTTAGAGGTAAAGTCGCCTTGAGTAAAAGATTTATTTTATGTTTGACCTTATCGAGTGCCAAGGCCGATAATGCGCGAGTTATTGTGGGTAATTGGTCGAGTAAAATGGAAGGTAGCTTTCATGACTTTTATAAAGATTGTTCCGATCGGGGAACAAGAGCGCCTTGATTACGGGCATGCTGGTCAGGACCATTCGCGTCAACCCGCAGTCCGGCCATGGAGGGGTCATCCGAGGCCGTCCCGCTAGGTGGTAGGATCACAAGGATGCTAGGCCCGAGTTTAGTTAACCATCGATGAGTTCGTGGACGTGTTCGAACAGACCGGTTCGTGGAAGCGGCGGAATGGCCTCGCGTAGCGGTTAGTAAGATGACCAAGTTTGAGGTAGTGACTCCACGCTTTGGAAACTCGGCGATCAAGCGATGGTACGACCGAGAGTTCAAGTGTTCGGAAGCGGCATGACGAGTGGAAGGAAGAGAACGGCGTTATTTCGTGGCCGCCGCAAGGCCGCAACTTGTTAGAGGAACTTCATCGATATCCGCTGAGAGCGAACATTCGACGAATGTTTCTATGCGAGGAGAATGTTATACCTCATATTTTCGTAGTATGTACGCAGGACGACGCATAAATTTGAGCCTTAAGTTAGGCATAGGACTGAAATTTGGGCACAAGTGCTTAATGTAGTCGCTTGACGAACGCTTCACATTAGCCGTAGGGAAAATTCGCTATGTCATTTATAATTTTTATGATTTTTCCGAGAGACTAAACATTTTGACCAACGGAGGTGATACATATGTCACCTCACATTGAAGCAATCGGTGGCTTCGACGATCGGGCGCCCAAGAGTGGACGGTCGCCTCGCCGATCGTTCCTAGATTTGTGCTCGCTGCGGGCTTGTTTTGTGAAAGGTGTTTTCATGAGTGCACTTGGCTTGATCTGGCCTTACACTTTGTAACGCCCAACCCGCCCGCATCGTGCCTTACCCGCACGCTAGTGATACAACATCGAGAAAACCAATGGAAAATAAAACACGAGTCATGAAACAAGAGATATAATAAATAAACAAAGCAACCAAAACAAATTCAGATATACACAAAAACCCGAACGCTTGTCCTTTTTACAAACCCCGCCCACAACAAAGCATGCACTTAAGATTTAACAACTATGACTCGACAGGCTCCGCCATACCCCGAATGTACAAGAACCTACAACTCAGTGGAAACATACCAAAGATAAGCCTCCAAGGAACGGAGCTTCCAACACAAATGAGATCCTAAGAGCTGGATCCACGCATCGATGCACTCTACCGCAGATGAACGCAGCCTGGCGAGGTCAGAACAGTACCAAGTATGTGAAATCAGAAAATATCAGAAATGAAATCATACTAGTCTATAAAGCCTGAGACATGTATGATAACCAAACTTACTACCACAACATAAAAACAATATGTCGAGTCGTGACTCACGCCTCAAAGTCACCACTAAATATAACTACGGGTCTCACGCCCACAACATCCATCATGTTCGCATTATGGCCGCATGCCTCTAATATCGCGATCGTGTAGACATGTCCATGATGCAACAATAATAACAGCGCCGCACGCCACATGCCCTGACATCGCAGACGGTACATGCCCATGTAACCTCAATAACAATATACTGGTGGTCAACCCCGCCGCACGCCACATGTCCCCGAATATCAGACGGTAGACACGCCCATGTTGCGCACAACCATATATCGGTAATCAACCCGCCGCACGGGCCGCATGCCCCTAATATCAGACGGTAGATACGCCCACGTGATATCAACAACAAGACAAAGAATCAAAATGGAAACATACCCGCGGAATTCTCCATCACCGCCAAAGACGCCCCAAGAAGTTCTCAATAGTCAACCTACTTATCGAGACGCAGAATACGTAAATACCACACTTGTACAACAAAGGCTATCATCACAAAGATAGGCAAGTTTCACAACAACAAGCATAGGCAAGTTTCACAACAACAAGCATAGGCAAGTTTCACAACAACAAGCATAAAGTTTCACAACAACACAAAGTACTTTCATTTTATGCCAAAGTCCGGTTTTTAACCCCAAAGTACTACATACGTAAGTTCTTTTTAAAAGAGATCCATTACTTTTATAAAAGTCACCCGATAATTCGTAGATTAGAATGACCAACCCACATTCCTTTTCAAAATCAAGTAACAACATTCTTTTCCTAAGTTCCAGCTTTTAGTTTCAATTACTCAAGCTTCTCATTTTCAAATGGTTTCATAGTTCCCAAACTTAATCACTGATTCCTTTTAACAATCGAGTAATATATGTCTCACGCGAGAGTAGCTATTCTTGTTTACAACATTCTTATTACAAAGAACATGATCTAGAAAATGTATATCATTTTGTCTCATCTTAGTTTCTATGCAGATGAGGTTTCTATCGTTTTAATACAATTCATCATTATTCAATACATTTTCCTTTATTAACGCCGCAGCTGTCCTGTCGATACACATTCTGATTTCCAAATCAAGAAACATTATCCCTTTAAATAAAACCAAGTACTTCATTACTCACGAACGAGGTTTCACACAAACATTCGTGATTAAAACAAATAAGTTAAGTCTCTTATCTTATAAGATCAAGTCTCTTAACTTCTAACATCAAGAAACCATTTTCTTTACCTCTCTTAAGACATTATACCTAACTCCCAAAAGCTAGTATAACTCTTTTAAAACCTTTAAAACCAAGTTACTCTCCCTTCCAAAACGATTTATAAATCTTTGAAATACATCAAGTTCTTTATTATAACTAGCCGCTTATAATTCACATCGCTTACCTTTTAAAACCACAAAGTATTTTCTTACCTTCATAAAGTCAAGTTATAACTAACTTCCCATAAAGCCGTTATAACACTTTATGTTTTAAGAACAATCAAACACAAGCAATACACGACGTCACCGCATCACATAGTTCACACATATCATGCTGTAAGAGATAGGAAGAGGTTCACATACCTCGCGACGATTTATCGACAAAGCAAAATGCTCCAAGTACTATAACCTTGCTAGCCCTTTCCACTCCCGAGTAATACGCTACTCTTAGTACTTTCACCTATAAAGGTCACAAACGCTTATTAACCCCAAAACACAAGTTTCTATCTTTCTACGTAAAATTCTAAGAAGACTCTCCCGCAACAAAGATAAATCTCCTCCTCTATCGAGGCCGCCACCAAGCCAACTGGTGGGTTTTACACGCCTAACCGGACGCACACCCTACCACACAAGACACAAGTTCATCAGAATACGCCCATGTAATTACGCTCAGCTCAACCAGATTCTTCAGCTTAAGTCAAAAGACATTGCCAACTAACTACGCTCAAGACTATATATAGTATACTTCAACTATATAATCAACAACATGTAATTTCCAATCACAATAAGGACAAGAGTGTTTATTTCGATAAGCCCAAAATTATCCAAGTAAAAAGTCGATCCCGAGCAACGCTAGCTCCTACTCCGAGTGGTCTAAACAACCCTTGGTTCTAACTAACTTACTCCAAAACTTCAACCAACAATGAAGATTTTCCTTGTGGTTTCGGCTGAGACTAAAAAGGACAAAAGGTAGTATTTCCGCACTCTACGCAAAGAGGTAACTTTGAATACTACAAGGTATAAGGCCAAGGTATTCTGGGCATTATAACAATACTAGGAGAGTATTTCTATACCACAACAAGTGGGTATTATACTAAAGTAACTAGGCAGTGTGGGTACCCCACTAGCTAGACACCACAAGGGAGTGGAGACCTCTCAAAGGCCACCAGGAGTGGAGTGGGAGAGGCTTAGGACGAGAGCCACAAGAGGAGGAGGATTTCAAGATTGGAAACATTTGTGATGAACGGTCTTCACAGCGGGTATTTATAGTAAAACCAAAGGCCAACCAACGCCAAGATCAAGCCATGTGCAAGGCAAGTGTAAGGCCAAGATCAAGCCAAGTGCACCCACAAAACACTCCACAAAACACTCCACAAAACAAGCCACAAAACAAGGCACAAAAAGAGGAGCTAATCGCCAAGGCCACCAAGCCTGACGCCTAAATCGCCCAAGCCAATCCATTTGCTTCCAATGCGGGGTGACACACGCCACCCTCCCGCTGGTCCAAAATGTTTCACACCCTAAAAATCCGCAAAATTATAAATGACATAGCCGAATTTTCTACGAAAGTCGTGGAAACGCTTTCACCAAAAATCGACTCTATTCTGCACTTCAGGCCCAAATTCGGTCCTTGCCTAACTTAAGGCTCAAATTTTCACGCACGCCCCACGCACATACCCGAAATACCGGTATAACATTCTCCTCCTTAGAAACATTCGTCCCGAATGTTCCTTCTCAAGTCTCAACACAAACACGCGCTAGTATAGCCTTCACCGCTTATACGCATCGAAACGATCATGCCACACCCGCCATAAAAATAACAAACGCACCAATACTTAAACCCAAGTCAATGAGAAACACCTCTAATCATCACAAAACCCCTTACCCGAGGTCTAAAATATACTCCCTTCGCACCTACATTTCACAAAAAGAAACGATATCACACGCTCACTTCTCCCCTATCTCGTCGCACTTTCTCGAACACTCGAGCTCTTTCTAGTATCCGCACTCACACTTCCACAACGCTTTCCAACCCTGAGTTACTACCTCCAAACTTAGTCATCTTACTACCTCGATTTCTAAGGCCATTCCCGCCTTCACGAACCGATTTCGTCGAACGATTCACGAACTCATACGACGGTCATCTAAACTGGCCTAGCACCTCGTGACCGCCACCGGCGACCACCTGCAGCTGACCTTCCTCGAACGACGCCGGTTGGCCCGCAACATGGCCCCAACCCGACCCACCGTAGCGCCAACTTCCGCCTCCGACACGAACACACCGCTGCTACCACTTCCATCTCACACTAACCAGATTTTTAAATCACACTATAGCACAAAGCTATCCGAACATAACACTTAACACATCATTAACATCAATACATACAAGTATCTATGTGGTTAAGGATATACTCAAACTAGGCGTTCAAGCGACCGCTAAAATCGAACTTCCACCGCGACTTACCGTGGCTCCGCAATCGCTTCTAAAGAGTCAGGCCGCCCTACTGGGCCGCTACCGGCCTCGACACTTCCATTATGGCCCTCGCCGCAAGAGTAACAAGCTCCTCGTACTACGACACTTCCCAAATGCGGCTCACTACATCGACCACACCGAGGTAGGGTGATCGATCCGCCAACACCCTACTCCCCGAACATTCAAACCCGGAGCCCGACCGCTTCCGAATATCCTGGCGTCCCGGCGCCGCGAGGACCACTCAGAACGCAATGGCGGAGGTACATAACTAGTTCGCCGAGGCGTCCGCCGAAGTCGCTAAAATATCCGCCGCCTTGGCCTTCTTCTCGTAAAGCCGTCCAATTGCCGACCGCGCCTCGCACTCTCAAACAGACGAGCTCAATGCGGGCAACGCCCATGCCCGCAAGAGAAACACCAACAACTCTTCGCTAGGTAATCATCGAGCCCGCGACGAGCGATACACCCTATCTTCCATATTCGAATTCGTGTGGACATATCGAGCCCAAGAATCGAACTCGACATCAGACTCGACAAAGGCGCTCTCTGCCTCGCAAGAATAAAATTTGTCGCCGCGTTCTCATCCATGAGGCAAGAAGTGCGTGAGAAAAGCCCCCAAAACTCATCCCATACCACGAGGCATGCTCTCCCGAAAGCTCCCACGAATCAAACCAATCGATCGCGTACACGCAGCTGACGCGAACTGTCGCGACTCGGTGACTCAAGCCTGATCACCCGCATGATCCTTCAGAATCGACGGATGAACTCGCGGATCATCCTCGTGCCTCCATAAAACTCGCGGGCTACAACTCAAAAGTCCCGTGAGCCTCAAACTATTCGCTTCGCGCACTACAAAGCACTGAATCGAATCGCCGCATCCACCGTCTCATCCGCCACAACCGCCAAAATCGCCATTCTCAGGACTATTCTCCCGCCCACCGGACCGAGGCTCAGTATCAGAGTCTCACGCCCACGGCCGCGCTTAAAACCTCGCAAAGCGGCGCCGCTAAACTCGCCACTTCGGCATCGCTCGTGTATCGATCGCTCGCATTCCCACTTCTCAGATCTCACTAGCAGCCTCACGCTTGCCCACTGGGCCCTGCCGCCTGCGCGGAGGCATTACCGTACGTAAGGAATACGCCGAGGGATCCAACTCATAACTCGCCTTTAAGGCACGATCTCGTAACGAGAAGAATAGAAACCAATCCTAAATGTCCTATAGCCTCCGACATAGACATGCACAAACACATCGATAACTAAGACTCTACTATTACACCTGGGTCAGACACTTTCCGAGGACTAATCGCTCGATACTACTTTGTAACGCCCAACTCGCCCATATCGTGCCTTACCCCGCACCCTAGTGATACAAACATCGAGAAAACCAATGGAAAATAAAACACGAGTCATGAAACAAGAGATATAATAAATAAAAGCAACTAAAACAAATAGCTTTCAAGATATACATAAAACCCATAGCTTGTCCTTTTACAAACCCCGCCACAACAAGCATGCACTTAAGATTTACAACACTATGACGGACAGGCTCGCCATACCCCGAATGTACAAGAACCTACAACTCAGAAACATACCAAAGATAAGCCTCCAAGGAACTGAGCTTTCCAACACACCAAATGAGATCCTAAGAGCGGATCCACGATCGACGTACCTCTACCGCAAGATGAACGCACTCCCGGGCGAGGTCAAGACAACAGTACCAAGTATGTGAAACTGTAAAAATATCAGAATGAAATCATACTAGTCTATAAAAGCCTGAGACATGTATGATAACTAAACTTACAACACAACATAAAAATATGTCGAGTCGTGACTCACGCCTCAAAGTCACCACTAAATATAACTACGGGTCTCACGCCCACAACATCCATCATGTTCAGCATTACGGCCGCATGCCCTAATCGCAGACGGTAAAGACATGTCCATGATGCAACACACAATGCGCCGCACGCCACATGCCCCGGACATCGTGACGGTAGATACGCCCATGTAACCTCAATAACAATATATCGGTGGTCAACCGCCGCACGCCACATGTCCCCGAATATCGCGACGGTACATCGCCCATGTTGCAAGACAACCATATATCGTAATCAACTCGCCGCACGTCGCATGCCCCTAATCAGACGGCAGATACGCTCCATGTGATATCAACAACAAGACAAGAATCAAAATGGAAACATACCCGCGGAATTCTCCATCATCGCCAAAGACGCCCCAAGAAGCTCTCAATAAGTCAACCGCGTTTCATCGAGAGACGCCAGAATACGTAAATACCACACTTGTACAACAAAGGCTATCATCACAAGCATAGTGCAAGTTTCACAACAACAAGCATAGGCAGTTTCACAACAACAAGCATAGGCAAGTTTCACAACAACAAGCATAGGCAAGTTTCACAACAACACAAAGTATTTTCATTTTATGCTAAAGTCCTAAGCTTTAACCCCAAAGTACTACATACGTTAAGTTCTTTTAAAAAGATCCATTACTTTATAAAAGTCACCCGATAATTCGTAGATTAGAATGACCAACCCACATTCCTTTTCAAAATCAAGTAACAACATTCTTTCCTAAGTTCCAGCTTTGTTTAGTTTCAATTACTCAAGCTTCTCATTTTCAAATGGTTTCATAGTTCCCAAACTTAATCACTTGATTCCTTTTAGAACAATCGAGTAATATATGTCTCACGCAGAAAGTAGGCTATTCTTGTTTACAACATTCTTATTACAAAGACCATGATCTAGAAAATGTATATCATTTTGTCTCATCTTAGTTTCTATGCAGATGGAGGTTTCTACTGGTTTTAATACAATTCATCATTATTCAATACATTTTCCTTTATTAACGCCGCAGCCGTCCTGTCGATACACATTCCGATTTCCAAATCAAGAAACATTATCCCTTTAAATAAAACCAAGTACTCATTACTCACGAATGAGGTTTCACACAAACATTCGTGATTAAAACAAATAAGTTAAGTCTCTTATCTTATAAGATCAAGTCTCTTAACTTCTAACATCAAGAAACCATTTTCTTTACCTCTCTTAAGACATTATACCTAACTCCCCAAAAAGCTAGTATAACTCTTTTTAAAACCTTTAAAACTAAGTGTTACTCTCCTTCCAAAACGATTTATAAATCTTTGAAATACATCAAGTTCTTTATTATAACTAGCCGCTTATAATTCACATCGCCACCTTTAAAACCACAAAGTATTTTCTTACCTTCATAAAGTCAAGATAACCAACTTCCCATAAAGCCGTTATAACACTTTATGTTTTAAGAACAATCAAACACGCTAACACACGTGACGCCTACCGCATCACATAGTTCACACATATCATGCTAGAAGAGATAGAAGAGGTTCACATACCGCGACGATTTATCGACAAAAGCAAAATGCTCCAAGTACTACAACCTTGCTATTTCTTTCCACTCTCGAGTAGAACACGCCACTCTTAGTACTTTCACCTATAAAGGTCACAAACGCTTATTAACCCCAAACACAAGTTTCTATCTTTCTACGTAAAATTCAAGAAGACTCTCCCGCAACAACAGAATCTCCTCCTCTATCGAGGCCGCCACTAAGCCAACCAGTGGGGTTTTACACGCCTAATCTGACGCGCATAATCTACCACACAAGACACAAGTTCACTGAATACACCCCATATAATTACAACAGCCAGCTACCAGATTCTTCAAAGCTTAAGTCAAAAGACATTGCCAACTAACTACGCTCAAAGATTATATATAGTATACTCAACTATATAATCAACAATATGTAATTTCCAATCACAATAGAAGGACAAGAGTGTTTACCTCGATAAGCCCAAAATTATCCAAGTAAAAGTCGATCCCGAGCAACGCTTTAGCTCCTACTCCGAAAGTGCTCCAAACAACCCTAAGTTCTAACTAACTTACTCCAAAACTTCAACCAACAATGAAGATTTTCCTTGGTTTCGCTGAGACTAAAAGGACAAAAGGTAGTATTTCGCACTTCACGCAAACAGTAACTTTTGGAATACTACAAGGTATAAGTGCTAAGGTATTTGGGCATTATAACAATACTAGAGAGTATTTCTATACTCACAACAAGTGGTATTATACGAAGAATCAGGCAGTGGTACCCACTACTAGACACCACAAGTGGAGGAGGAGACCTCTCACCAAAGGCCACTAGAGTGGGAGGGGAGAGGCTTAGGACGAGCCACAAGAGGGAGGGGAGGGATTTCAAGACTTGGAAACATTTGTGGATGAATGAAGTCTTCACAGCGGTATTTATAAGAAACCAAAGGCCAACCAATGGCCAAGATCAAGCCACGCAAGGCAAGTGTAAGGCCAAGATCAAGCCATGCACCCACAAACACTCCACAAAACAAGCCACAAAACAAGGCACAAAAGTTAGAGCCTAATCGCCAAGGCCAACCGCGCTCTCGACGCCCAAATCGCCCAAGCCAATCCATTTGTTTCAATGCGAGGTGACACACGTCACCCTCCCGCTGGTCCAAAATGTTTCGCCACCTAAAAATCTGCAAAAATTATAAATGACATACGGAATTTTCTACGAAAGCTGTGGAAACGCTTCGCCGAAAACGACTTATTCTAAGACTTGCGCTCAAATTCGGTCCTTGCCTAACTTAAGGCTCAATTTTCTACGCACGCCCCACGCACATACCCGGAAATACGGTATAACACACTTGCTTTGCACATGGCTTGATCTCGCCATTGGTCAGCCTTTGGTTTGCTATAACACCCCTGCTTCAAGACTTCATCCATTCCTAAATCACCAAGTCTTGAAAATCCTTCCTCCCTTTCTTGTGCTTTCAGCCGTGAGCTTCCCTCCTTTTCGCTGCCTTCGCCGAGAGGATTCTCCCCTCCTGGGCATAGTGTGGCCGTACCCCTAGCCTAGTTGTTTCGTATAATACACCCCCTCTCGTAGAAATACTCTCCAAGCATTGTTATAATGCCCAAAATACCTTAGCCTTTACCTTGTCATATTCCAAAGTTACCTCTATACGTAGAGCCCGAAATACTACCTTTGTCCTTTTAGTCTCAAACCGAAACCCATGAAATCTTCATCATTGGTCAAGTATTTAAGCAGGTTGGTTAGAACTTCAAGGTCTGTTTGAGCGAGCATTTGAGTGAGTAGAGCTAAACCTTGCTCAGATCGACATTATAACTCTGATAATTTTGGGCTTATCGAGGTAAATATCTTCGACCTTCTATTGTAATTGGAAATTACACGTCGTAGGAATATATAGTTGAAAAGATACTATATATAGAATTGAACATAGTGAACAAGCTGCAATGTCTTTTGACTTAAGCCCTAATTTAAAGAAGAGAACCGAATCACGGTACATTATTGCGATACGTAAGAGACTTGTGTATCTTCGTTGTGTAGAATCTGTACACGCCATAGACAAACCTCGTCAAGCTCAGCCGCCTCGATCGGGAGGAGATTTACGCCATGGGTGAGGTGTGTCACAATTTTCTCGTAGAATACGGAACGGCGAGATCTAGATGTTAATGTCGCCTGTGGCCTTATAGGTCAAGTACTACGCAGGTGCGATTCACGCTTGGCTTGGCCGAGCTTCGACTCGCTTAAGTACTCTGAGCGTTTGCTATTAGTCGATACCATCGCGAGGTATGTGAACCTCTTCCTATCCGTTTCTAGCATTTATACGTATAACTATGCAAGACGCACGCATACGTGTTTGACGATTTATTTGATTGAAACACAAAGTTGTTATAACCGCTTTACGGGAAGTCAAGTTATAACAACTTTACGTAGGTAAGAAAATGCTTTGGTTTCAAAGTAACCGATTTGACTTATAACGGATTTGATGCAGTAATAAAGAACTTAAAGTGTTTCAAAAAGACCTTTGAAAGAGTAATACTTGGCTTTGAAAACATACAGTCAGACTAGCTTTACGAAGTTAGGTATAACGCCTGCAAGAGTGATAAAGAATGGTTTATCGTTTTGTAGTTAAGAGACTTGATCTTGGAAAGATAAGAGACTTAACTTGTTTTCCTGGTAATTAGCATTTTGTTAAAAGATTCAAACCTCATTCATGAGTAATGCAGTACTTGGTTTTAAAAGAATAACGTGTTAATGATTTTACAAAGGAAAGCATTTTTGTTTACTTAACAATGTTTCACTCTATTTTTATACTACGGTATCTATGACCTTTGTAAAAGAAACGATCTTTAAAAGGAATTTAGCGACGTAGTATTTTGTGGTTAAAAACCCGACTCGCATAAAACGAAAGTACTTTGAAGGTGATGACTTGCCTATGCTTGGATGATAGCCTCTGGCGCGCGTTGTTGTATTGCGTGTTACCGGTTCTCGGTCATGGAGTCGCCTGACTTGTCGAGAACTTACTGGACGCAGGCGGGCGACTTTGAGAATTCCACCGGCATGTTTCCATTTTGATTGTTGTCTGGTTGATCGACGCTATACGGACACGCCTACACCGGCGTAATTCGACACGCGTTACGCGCAGGTTGATCACCCAAGATATCATTGCTGATGCTATACGGACGGTTCACACCGGCGCAGACCCGGTACGTGGGCATCGTATTATTGTCACGATCACGACATACGCTACACCGGCGTAACGCCGGGCATGCCACGACGCGAACATGATTGATGCCGCGGGCGAGACCCATAGTTATATTTGGAGTGATGACTGGGCGCGAGTCCCCGATCGACACGATCGCTTATATCAGGAACTCAGTTTGGTTATCATACATGCTCTCGCTTTATATAGACTAGTATGATTTCATTTACGTACTTTTAAGGCCACATACTGTAATTGCATCGACCTCCTCAAAGCCGCGTCATGCCGCAGTGCAGGTACATCGGCCGTGATCCTCGCCTAGATCACGCCAACAGATTGGAAGCTCCGCTTTCCCGAGGCTTATCTTTAGTATGTTCTCCCGAAGCCAGAAGTTCTGTACATTCAGGTATGGCGGCCCCGTCGCCAGTGTTGTAAATCTTGCAGGTCCGTAGTGACTGCTGCAAGTGTGGTTGTAAAGGATTAAACTGTCGGTTTTATGTATATACCGGGCAACCGCTTTGGTGGCTCGCTTATTTATTTCTTGTTTCACGGCTTATGTTTTATTTTCCGCTGATTTTCTCGATGTTGTGTCACTGTGGTGCCTGGTAAGTATACTCAGTCACTGCCCTGATTTGCGTGACAACGTATACGTGAAATGAATTTTGTTTGTTTAAAACATAAAGCGTTATAATGGCTTTAAGGGAAGTTAGTTATAACGACTTTACAAGATAAAAGAAAGATTTGATTTTGAAAGCTAAACGACTTGATTTTAAAAGATAAGAGACTTGACTTATAAACAACTTGATTTCGAAAAGGAGAAGTAACTTGATTTAAGTATAGTTACTTGTTTTGAAAAGAGTAAGTTATTTGGGTTTCAAAGAGTATACTGATGTTGTTTAAAAAGAAAAGTACTTGATTTTAAAAGTCTTGTAAAGATTTTTACAAAGTGAAGTAATTTGAATTGAAAAGAAAATGTGTTTTGATACTACAGTATTAGTATCGTGACTTTTTACATAAAAAGAGGTCTTTGAAAGAATGAAAGATGTAGTATTTTGGGTCAAAACCTGATTGTTGATATAAATGGAAGCACGCTAACTTGCCTATGCTTGTTGTGGATAGCCTTTGTTGTGCAAGTGTTTTGATTCTGTGCTACCGCGTTCTCTCGGAGGGATTATCCGATTGATTGTTCGACATACCGACACGCCGATGGTCCACGAGTATGCGCCCACTTTGAGTATTATCTTGTTATTTCCTTCGACATACCGACATCGATGGACGGGTCCACGTACGCGCCCAAGAGATTTCATGGCCATGCTTATACCGAAAGATGCCGGTACGCGGCCATTGCGAGGTTTACGTTATTAGTGCATGGACCGCTAATCCATGAAGCTGTCGCGCGACGAGCGATCACGGGCTTGATTTGTACATTACTGTGCACACTTTAGATACTTGTCCCGGTTATTTCTCGTATCACAAAGCTCGCAGATAGCTTAAGATACTTCGCCTCTGGCCATATCTCGAGACGGTAGAGCTGTGGTACGCTTAGCTTAAGATACTTGCCTGGCCATATGTGGCTAGCTTTTGGATCGTAGTTGGCTTCCGCATCTTGCCCGGCCGAGCATGACTAGCTTTTGACCGTAGTCGCTATTCTACTCGCCCGACGGCTTGATAACGCAGCAGATCTAGTGTTCGTGTTCACATACGGGTGTTGTTTTACATCATGTACCGCCGACAGTGAGGAACGAGTTCCACGCATGATTGATATTATAGCGTGAGACCCATAGCGCGTTGGCAGTGATTATTCGGGATATGCGCCCCCTTACTAATCTAACTGCTTACTTATTGCGAAATGGTTTTATAAAAGCGATGAAATGTGATTTCATTACGCATTTTCGCCACATACTTGGTACACTGTACCGACTTCTTCGGGGCCGCTCATGCCAGCAGTGAGGTACACCGCTTGTCGATCCTCGCCATAGATCGCAGTCACGCTGGAAGCTCCGCTTCGAGGCTTATCTTTTGCATACCCTCTCATCAGAGTACTGCACATTCCGTGGTACGCGGGCTCGTCTCCGCCATAGTTGTTACATTCTGTAGGTCTGTAGTAATCGCACAAGTGTGTAAAGGATTTTAACTGCTCGCTATATGTATACACGGCGCACCGCTGGTTAGCCTGCTTTACGTTGTCTCTTGTTTCTCGCTTAAATTTTATTTCACGATTTTCTCGATGTTGTTATCACTAGGTGCCTGGTAAGACACCGCATGTCCGAGATCGGCCGTGACAACCTTGTTTTGCTACTAGTGTGTATATATAACACAATGGAAGGTCAAGATATCAACATACGTGGCTAGGATTAAGAACACTCGATAATTAGCTGGACAAGTCGACAAGTCAACAATCTCAAGCTCAAGACTTGTTCATCTACCATGGTCAATGACCATTTTACCCTCTGCATAAATTCGTCCAAGACCACGTGGGAGGGTGCCATGTGTCGCCTTCCATTCGTCCATAAAATTCAGAATCTCATGGCCCCACAAAACGTGAAATTCCTGTGGGCGCCACAAGACCAAACTCCAGAAAATAAATTTCCATAATGTAAATAAGTTCCATATTCTTCAAATAATACATTTTGAGTAATCCAATTCTCAACAACTAACATTTTTCCTTCCTGTTTCTAAGATTTTCCGTTTAAAAACAATTCTTCCTTTCGCACTAATTTTCAAGTCTGATTTACGTATATTCTATTATACATGTCCCGACTTACTGGTGTAACAATATTCATGTTATTGATTCTACGCGAAAGGCATGCCTAAATTATTCCTAAGTCCTTACCAAGTCTTATGAGACGCTGGTAAGAGTTTTTAGTAAGCATCGGAGTCGAAGCCGATCTTGCTAAGTTACAACACTAACGAAAAGGCATCAAACAGTTTATCGCGTTAAATGAAAAAGGTATCGACAATCAATTATATTGAAATGATTAGACTTTCATCCACAGAGAAAATGTTATACCCGTAGTTCGCTACACGGGAGAGCGCACAAAGGTAAGACTTAAAATTTTCAAAAGGAGGGTCGACGGATTGTCATGCGCGGTTATGCACCCACTACATCGAGAATTCCTGTTTCAAAGGCCTAGCGTAGTTCGTGAATCTAGTTTCCAACGCAATCGACCGCTCACGATAGGACGTAGGAGTAGAAAGTTACTGGAGTTGGGCGCTCAAGGGCGCGTAGCGTGTTGGCCAGGTTATTCGCGCGCCAGATGCAGGGCCGCGACGCCGGTTATTCTGAGGGGCGCTGAAATTGCAGAGCCTCGGTGCCGGAGGGCAGGGCCGCGGCGCCGGAAGTTCCAAAAGTCCGCAGAAGTTTCAGCGCCGCGGCGCCGAGGCTGAATTCGCGAAAACCGAAATCGATTTTCTTCTTTAGGCCACGAGGGTGTTGTCCTCATCCGATTTTCTGATGTCCTTATATTGACCAAGTCTTCAAGACTTGGTCATCTTTCAAGACTTTCCTCTCTAAGTTAGAGCTCACTTTCTCTAGAATTCCGGAATTCAAAGCTTAGAAAATCAAAACGCGTGGGCAAGCTTGTGGCTAGCTTATCGTGCTAGGGTGGTGTTCTTAGAAAAGAGGCTAACGAATTTGTTGGAATATTTGGCTAAGGTTTTAAGGTAACGATTCCTTCTCCTTTGTTGGTTTTTAGTGTCAGCATGGAAGAAGGAAGATTTTGTAGTCAAATATCATTTTTAGAAGAATTGCATGTAAGAAATATAGCTTTGATGTGAGAATTAAGAAGATATTATGAGCACGTTGTAGCCTAGAAACTACCTTGAACTTGTTAAGCGAATTGTTCCTATTGGGAGAATTTTACACACCCAAGTTTAGGTAATCCCCTTGAGACGTTTGGATTGTCACCAAGATACTGGCGCTTGATATTGAATTCGCCTTGAAAAGGTGGCAAAGATGTAAACAAAGGAAATGCCGCCTCAATTTTCCATAGAATTTAGTGGCTTGAACTTAGATTATTTCTACTTTAAGCTAGAGGTTAATAATAAGCAGATATGGCAATTATAGTCAAGTACTTGGTATAGCATTCTACTCAAGGATGGAATAGCTATCAAGGAAGTACTTTGGGGCATTTTGCTACTTGTCGATAATCGCCGAGATGCGAACCTCTTCCTTCTTTTGGCATGATCTTACGTATGGAATATACATGTAGTAATATTTCATGTTCCCTTCTATTCTTAAAAGTTAAGAGCCTCAAGATTTCAAAGCTACGCGATTTGATTTGAAAGTATAAGTCTCGTTATAAAAGGAACTAACTTGTCAAGACATAAAAAGTTATAACTGGCTTACGGTTGGTTATAACAACTTTATGGAAGATTAAAAGAATGATTTTCTTCAAGAATGTAAGCAAAGAAATGATTTGAAACAAAAGTGGTAGATTGTTTTAAAGGTACCAATTGCTTAAGTTTTTTTTTAGAAGTCACTTGATTTGTGTTCTGAATGTATTTCTAAAAGGTATCAGACTTGTCCGAAAAGTAGATATGACTTGATACTACTACGTTAGTATCTTGAAGTTTTATGTTATAATCGTATTTTCCCGAGCATTTACGTAAGGACGACGAAAATTTGAAACTTGTATTAAGGTCACGAATAAATTTTGTTCACAACACCGCTAGAGTCGCTTTTCGACGCAAACGCTTTCACACTTTCGTAGGGAATTTCCGCCATGTCATTTTTAATTTTTATGGATTTTTCCGAGAGACGAAACATTTTGACCAACGGAAGGGCGACACATCACACCCTCCAATCAATGACGCGCGAGGCGTTATTCGTGGCCGATCGAATGGCTTTAGCAGGTAGGATATTTCGCAGTAGCTGTTGGCGTTAAGGGAACTTGGCAAGATCTTCGCCCTACACTTGCCTTGCACTTGGCAAGATTCGCCATTAGTCGCTGGTTGGTCAGCCTATAAATACCACCCTATGTCAAGACTTTTCATCCAAAATCTTCTAAGTGTTAAAATCCCTCCTCTCCCTTCCATGTTCTCGCCTAAAAGCCTTCCCCTCCTCGTCGAGAGTTCCCCAAATGGGAGGCCAGGTATACACCCCCTCTCAGTGCTCATGGGCAAAATTTCCCCTAGCCTAGTTGTTTCGTGATAATACCCCTTCAGGTGTGAAATACTCAAAAGTATTGTTATAATGCCCAAATTACCTAGTCAGATACCTTGTAGTATTCTAAGGTTATACCTATCGAAAAGCCCGTAAATACTATTATACTTCCCGCCCGTCACAAACCAAACCCTAGAAAATTTCCATAGTCATTGAGTATTGTGGTAGCTGTAAGCCGTTAGAACTTCTGGCGGTTTAGAAATGTCGAGCGCTTCTGAGTCGAGCTAAACGATTGCCCGTGATCGACTTTATACTGATAATTACGGGCTTATCGAGGTAAATATCTGTCCTCTATTGTAATCGAAATTACACGTTGTTGTAATATATAGTCATGATACTATACATGTAATCAACGAATATTCCGGGCACGCAATGTCTTTCGACTTAAGCCCAATACTTACGCAATGTTCGCGACTTGCTCCAATTTAAAGAAGAATACCGAATCAGAATTACATAGGTCAGACAAGAGACTTCAGGTAGTACATCGTGGAGTAGAATTGTACCCGGTTAGACGATAACCCCCGTTGGCTTGCAATTTCGATGTGAGGAGGAGATTTACGCCGCATGGGGAGGTGCACTAATCTTCTCGATCGTGAGAGAATGTGTTCTCCAATACCGGTGGATCTAAATGTTAATCACTTGTGGCCTTATAGGCAAAGTACACGCAGGCGATCTACGCTTGGCGATTTAAATTAGCCGACAACAAAGTACTGAGCGCTATTAGTCGATACTGCCGCGAGGTGAACCTCTTTCATCTCTTCTAGCATGATATGCGTGGAACTATGTAGTACGTGACGATACGTGCTAAACGATTTGATTGATTTAAAACATGCTGTTATAACCGCTTTACGGGAAGTTGGTTATAATACCTTTTTTACGTTGGTAAGAAAATACTTGTGGTCTTTAAAAGCGTAGCCGATTTGAACTATAATCGTTTGTTATGTGTTAATAAAGAATCTGAAGTATTTCAAAGATTTTTGAATCATTTTGTTAGAAGTAATACTTGGTTTTTGAAAACTTAAGAGTTATACTAGCTTTACAGAAGTTAGTATAACTACTTAAGCACGTTTTAATCGATTTCTAAATCGTAACGTATCGACAAACCACCGCAAATAATAAAAGGAAATGTTTTGACTAATTACATTATTAAAACCAAGAGAAACTTCCATCCTGCATAAGCTAAGATGAGACAAAATGATATTTCCTGGGATCACATCGCTAATAAGATTGTTATAAACAAGAATATCCTACTCACATATAAGACTTATGTTTCTTATTGTTTAAAGGAGAATTATATTCTTAAATGAATAAGACTATGAACTACTAAACCTTTCTAAAAACGTGAACATTTGAAATTAGGCAAACTTGGACGCTTGGAAAATAACGTTGTTACTTGATTTACAAAGGTAAGTGTTTTGGTTTATTTAAAAGATACTACTCTATTTTATACTACTGTATCAGGTGACTTATGGAAAGCAACTGATCTTTTAAAAGATTTAATGTATGAAGCACTTTAGTGGTAGATACCCAACTTGTTAGCTTAAAGTACCTTGCTGTGAATAACTGATCATATGTCGTTCGAGATAGCCTGGAATACTTTCGTTGACGTGATATGAAAATGTTAGTGATGCCACGCGTGTTAGCATTCGCGTGATCGATGTAAGCGGTGGTCATTCTGTTGTGCTTACGCGTTAAACGTTAAGCCCGCTGTACTATTATTGTATCACATACCCTTGACTTATTATACCGTAGGTCACACCTTGATGCGGTCCTACGGCCTACGCGGTCCTCGTGACTACGCGAGCGCGGTAGCTCCGTGATTGATCATTCCGGTGTTTAGCCCGACGCGGGGATTCCCTACGCTTCCGCTGAGACTACGCCTTTTGAGACTACGCGGCCAAGGAGCTTCAGCGGATACCGGTGGTTAGCCGCCGACGCGGGTATACTCGCGGTGTCCGGGACCATTATTCGGGAATACCACGGTCCGCTGACTGGCGCGAATCACGAGTTCCAGGACAGACGCGCACATTGATATTTCCGCGAAGGGCCGCCTGATTACGCGTGCGGTCTAGAAAGACCTCGGATAGGCCAGGGTATTTGGCATCTGGTCTTAGTAGTCGCCATGCCTTCGCGTACGGTTTTATTGTGATAACTTCGGCGCGAGTCCTCGACTTGACACGCATCGCTATTTGTCGGGTGTGAATCGTACTTTGCTTATCATACATGTTTCCCGCTTTATAGACTATTATGATTTCTATTTACGCATTTTTAGTTTCACATACTCCTGCATGACCAGATCGACTCTTCTCGGCCGCGCTCATGCCGCAGTTTCGAGGTACACCCATTCGCTGATCCTAGCCTCGTGGTCAGCGCTTTCAATGGTTGGAAGCTCCGCTTCTCCCGAGGCTTATCACCTGTATAGTCCTCGCCGCAGAGTGCGTTTACATATCTGTGGGTTCAAGTGGGCCCCGTCCCGCCATTATTGTCATATCATTCTGTGAGGTCCAGTAGCATCACAAAGGGCTGCAAGTGGTTTGTAAAAAGGATTAAACTGTTTCAGCGTTGAAAGGTTATTCATTTATAGTATATACGCCGAAAGTGCAAGTTTTTCGTCAGATTATTGTTTCATATTTCATAATATGTCTTGTATCGCTTTTATGTTCACCGATTACTCGGGATGTCAGATCACCAGGGTGCCCGGTAGCGCACTACCACGCCCTAACGTCGCCGACAAAAGGGTATCGTGAGCAAGCTAATCCTCTAAAGTTCGTCGTGACGCATCGCATTCCGCAGTTCGACATTATCGCCATATTGTCACGCACCACACCAATAATCGTGAGGCTATGTGGATATTTTAGGATCGGGTTTTCATTCTTCTCACTCGATCGCGGCCTTAGAGCCGTGGTTGTAAGTCGACCTCTAACGATGATTTATTTCTTTACCGCTATGCTCCGTAGGCAACTCCGCCCGTGAAAAGGCAAATTTATGCGAGCCGGCGAGCCGCAGAGTATGTAGGGTTACGCTGGCACAGCCCAAACATCAATTGGGCGGTGTCGATTCGTGGAGTTTTTGCGACGCCACTAGCCCCGCAGTTAAGCGAGTTTAGCACTGGGCGCGCAGGCTTCCATCGCGCTGGCGACATTTCAACCTTCGCCTCACGACCGGGAACAGAATTTAGATCAGAAAGAGGCGACTCGCATTAGCTATAGATTTGGCTACCAGAGTATACCGATGTACTTCGCGCAGTCTCTGATGACTCATCTAAAAGTCAGGTTGCAAGAGTAATCTTTTAGTCATTGGCTCGAAAGCACGGCCTACAGGTACGGGGCCACGCGCAGAGGTCAAAGCCGATGCTTAGATTTGACTGTTAAACAAAGCGATATGCAGAAGCAGGGGCCACGAGCGCTGAAGAAGGCGTCCTTTGGTAACTTTCGCAGGCGAAGCCGTCACCAAAGCAGATTTGATAGCGCATTATCCGCCGCTGCACCGTTAGCAATGCCTTCCACCCCTGATATCAAGCATGTTCTGAGTATGCAAAGAGCTGGTCGCCAACCTGTGGCTTCCTGTCATTCACTGCGACGCACGCCATCCCCTGGAATGTCGCTCTTTAGTTAGTACTATGTCGTGACTCTTCACGCACCGCCGTGGTCTCGATGTCGACATGTAGTGTCCTCAGAGGACTTAGCCTTCTGTGATCATGCTGGTAGTTTGTCATCTTCCCTAGCTTACACGTTGCTCTACCCTGGGCGTGTGCTTGATTAGAACGACCATGAGTGGGAGCGGGCAAGAGATATAGATATATCCTCCTTAACCCTCTGTATCAAAAGCATGCCGCTGGCGTGAGTATACCTTAAGCGCCATACGCTCGATACGCAGGCGTTAGCTTGCGCAAATTTAGAAATCACGCGGGTTAACCGTAGTAAGATTTGTGGGACAGATAAGTGCCAGCCTTAGAATGTTTTTACGTAGCACCTGTGAGGCGTGCCATCTCAGTAAGAGCGCGTAGTGCGGTTACGCTTGATCCTTATCTAAAGTCGCGATAATGGTAACGGAGAGTTACGCTTCTGGGACAAGTCCCTAGTAGCCGCGGAAACGAAGCGGGTAGTCGGGAAGCTAAGCACATCGCTTAGGTTTCTCAAACGTGATTCATGTATGATTGTTCAATCGTGGAGCCTAGTATCACGCTCTACGGCCTGCCGAGCTTACCGCCAGCGGGGTCAACCCGCGTA